>JAHLWY010000220.1:0-201054 GCA_020002185.1 Paraescarpia echinospica
GAAACAACTCCTGATGACGTCAGTAAGATTTTCAAGCACGTTAATCCTCACAAAGCAGCTGGGCCTGACAACGTCAGTGGTCGGGTCCTCAAGGAGTGCCATGCTCAGCTGGGTGCAGTGTTCAGCATCCTTTTCAACTGGTCTCTGAAGCAGCATCGCATCCCCCCGGCCTGGAAATCGTCAGTTATATGTCCTGTCCCCAAGAAACCTGTGCCATCTGTTCTCAACGACTACCGCCCAGTGGCGCTTACCTCAATCGTCATGAAGTGCTTTGAGCGACTCGTACTTCGTCCTCTCCTTCAGCATGTTGGGGATCAACTGGATCCCCTCCAATTTGCGTATAAACACAATCGAGGTGTGGATGATGCAGTTCTCACTCTATGTCATAGTGTGTATACTCACCTGGAAAAGCCCAAGTCGTTTGCCAGGATAGTCTTTATTGATTTTTCGTCGGATTTCAACACCATCCAGCCACACATCATGATGAGTAAACTTGTCAATATGCATGTGAACCCACACATCATCTTGTGGGTAAACCAGTTTCTTACTGAGCGTAAGCAAGTAGTGCGCTATAATGGTGCTGTTTCGAGCTCACTTTTCACTTTCACCGGTGCCCCCCAGGGCTCGGTGATCTCCCCTGTTCTGTTCACACTTTACACAGACGACTGTCGTAGCAGCCAGGAGAGCGTCAATTTCATCAAATACAGCGATGACACAGCTATCGTCGACCTATCCGGCTCTGATCAAGTGTGTACGTGCGCTGTAGCAGATTTCACAGTGTGGTGTGACAATCATTCCCTAGACCTGAACGTTCGTAAAACTGAAGAACTCATAATAGATTTTAGGAAAAATCCTACTTCTCCCAAGAGACTATTCATTAACCGAGAGTGTGTAAAGAGAGTAGATGAATACAAGTATCTCGGCACTATCATTGATGCAAAGCTCACATTTGGTGAAAACACAGCGGTAATTAACAGAAAATGCCAGCAAAAGCTGTATTTCTTACGCAAGCTCAGGTCACTCAGTGTCAGCACACATGTTCTACAAACCTTCTACAGATGCTACATAGAAAGCTCTATTACATTTGGGTTTCTTGTGTGGTACGGCGGCCTGAGTATCGTGCATCGCAACACTCTGGCACGAACAGTCAGGGTTAGTGACAAGGTGGTGGGAAAAAAGCAGACCACTCTAAAAGATCTATACAGGCAACGGGCAGAGAGAAAGGGAAAGAACGTCTCCTCAGACCCCGAACATCCCCTGTTTCCGTGCTATAAACTACTTCCTTCTGGCCGCCGCTTTCAACTCCCTCACTGCAAATTGAACCGCACGCGAAACTCTTTTGTTCCCTCGTCAATAAGACTAATGAATAAGTAACTGACCTTCGTTCCCCTCCATCTCTGCCAGTCTTCCCTGCCAGTTTGACACTGAGTGAGCCTGAGATGATTTGACTTTTTTTAAACTGGTGTAACATACTTAACTTATTTATTTATTTAACCGATATAACTTTTATTACTTTTATTATTTTTATTTTTACATTGTTTATATTGCATGTACATTTGTTTTATTTGTTTTAATATGTTGCTCTACACTCCAAATGAATTTCCCTCCCAAGGGACAATAAAGTATTGTGATTGTGAGTGTGATTGAACTGTACCAGTGTCTTCTTCCTTTAACCACGTGTCTGTCAATATGGCGACATCACCCGCCGTGTCAATGGTGTGTTCACTGACGAGGAATGCTTTCCCAATAACAGAGCGTGTGTTCAGCAATAGAACATTCAATTCAGATGCCCTCGTCAGTCCTCTGTACTGGAGTAAGGTTAGCCACATTCACGCCCGTTTGTTTACAAACAGACGCCTGCCGCGCAATAACAATACACTTGATAGTACGGACCTTACGCACTCCGGCCCTGCAACTTTGTTTTGTGTTGGCCACAATATCGCAATAAGTTCCAGTTCGTTGAAGACGGCCTTAGTGTGTCAAGGCAGTTCTCGATGCTGCATAGCATAGTTGCTGAGTAATGCAGTGTCATGGCGCCAAGTTCAACACAAAGCATCCAGCTGTAGATTATTAACACTCGCAATTTGTAGACAGATAAAAGCAGATACTATAAAATTGTTTAGATCTCTGTGATGCACAAACGTTCACAATAGTCCAGACTTACGTTGATAAAACTGCACAACACGGCAGGCGCTTAAAACCGGTGCTGCCACATGGCGCGACCGGATACATTGAGTATATATATGTGTGTGTGTGTGTGTGTGTGTGTGTGTGTGTGTGTGTGTGTGTGTGTGTGTGTGTGTGTGTGTGTGTGTGTGTGTGTGTGTGTGTGTGTGTGTATATATATACATATATACGCACACAAACACTTGCACGTACGCACGCACACATGCTCACACACACACACACTCACGCATACACACACACACACACAAAAACACACGCACACACACACACACACACACACACACACACACACACACACACACACACACACACACACACACACACAAACACAAACACACTAGCCTTCCTTTTAATGTGTATATCATGCGTATGCCATTATACGAAATGCTGATGTATAAGCATCATATGTCCAAAAATCATAATGTCTTATGTTAACAGTGACACTATTCCAAAACTTACCCATTGCCATGGAACACTGTGATGATATTTCTCCTAAAATGAACCCTTCCGTGCAACCACACCGAGGTCCATTTGGTGTTGAGAAGCAGACCTGTTCGCAACCTCCATTGTTTTGACTGCAAGGGTTCGTTGTTTCAGTTACTGAAATTGAATTAAAACAATTAGCAGTATAATTCATATGCCATGGTTAAGATAACTTTGTGGTTGGCAACATGAAGTAGACGCTGATTTCCCGCGCGCGCATGGTTCGTCATGTTGCCAAGTCCATGACACAGGGACCGTTTTCCCAAAGTATAGGTTACGTTTTATATATTACGCGCACATCACGTTTTACGTTCCGAACAACTGATTTACCCCATAAAAAGTGACAACCGTGACATATAAGGGGTATTTTGAAAACATATAGGTTTTATATCCTATTCTAGTGGTCATAAATAATTCCAGAAAGTTTGGGGCTCGAGATTCAAGCCGTCTAAGAGGAAAACGTTAACCTACCCGCATACACACGCAAGCTCGATTGTAAGTAGATTAATAAAACGTTGCCATCCATCTTGTATTACGTGTGGACAAATCACACAATTATAGTTGTCCTTGTAATACACACTGGTTAATTAATGAGGTCAAATACTTTGCTAAAATCTAGCATTAACTGGGACATAAGTATCCAATTTATCCGTCGCCTCATATCATATGTGTATCATTTTGAAGAGAACGTCTGTTGTCGCTGTTCCGCCAATTCCATCAAATTACTTAGAATATATTTCTCCTTCAATTTTGCCATCCACCCATTTCATTATTATTGACCCAAACGCCTTAGCCAACTATTGGATTTAGTGATATTGGTGTAATATATTTTCAATCGACATATACGGGTCTATTTTGGCAACGGTATTACGTTCGCCATTTTACATTCCACATGAAGTACACCTTCACGCAGTGAATTGTTAAAACTAAGTTAATGCAGGAGAGAGGACGTTTGCGTGATTTCTTAGCACTCATCCAATAAAGCCATGTAGCCTGGTCCCCCCCTAACATTCCGTAATGCTTTGACAGTTGTCATCACATTGATGACCTACTGGTCTGGCAGTTCATTGTTTACTGTGAGTAATTGGTTATCCTTAATTAAACGGGGTAACGTTTTGTTGTTCTTGTTGTTCTCTTCTATTATGGCCAGATCATCTGCTTCTGTCCTCGTTATACTGGGGATGAACGCCACGAATCTGACACATGTGGTGACGATGGTACTCGCATTAAAATATCCAGTGCCAATTACACTGGCGACGTTGGCAGTTACAACATTACCAATTCAGCATAATGCGTTGTTCATTCTATACACTATGTTGTACATATAGTACAGAATGGTCAACATTCACAAAATGTACTACATTCACGTCTATGCATTATGCATACAACCAACTCAAGCATAGTGCACATGGGATCCGTAGGAACTGACGATGAATTACAAACTAGAACAACACCCACCCGTGTTTACTGGTGTGCGTATTACAATAGAGCAATACAGGCTGTACCTATGCATGGAACATAGCCTTAGTATCTTACCGTGGATATTATGTTGGTTGCTGTAGCCAGCCAGACCATTGATGAGACTGGCAAAGGCAGGTCCAACTTGCTGTCTTGTTGGTGCTGATTCAGATATACTGATTTTCCAGATGTGTCTGCAAGAGCATAATATTTATAATTAAAATAAACCAAATGTGTATACAATGTTTGACATATCCAGAAAATAATACACCCACATGTTAAGTAGACAAGAAAGCATTTGACTTAGGCCTACCAAGATTCAAATATTTTCATTATGTGAAATCCGCCCTTGTGGGGTATTTGTTATGTGTTCCACACTGCCAGTGGGTAATGTATTCCATTAATGTGTGATCTGCTGTTATAACGAATACGCTGCTCCTTCGCTAAAACTACTTCATGTTATATTGTTCTTCTATGTTTCCTTAGAAAAAAATACTTCTGTCAATATTTCAGTCCCATTAAATATCATAAAAACTGTTTTATCAAGCACAACTCGTTTCAAATCTGTCATCTTGATGGGATCTTATATTTTAAGCAGTACCTGTTTGAAGTATTTTTTGTAGTACATTGGCATGAACTGAGCATACTTTGCTATTCAACATTGAAGGCTAAGTAATGGTTTTAACGATAATCAACATATCTTTGTATCGGGCTAACAGTGTCATGTATTAGCTATTCTATGATTTCTTAGGATACAAAACACAAACTGGTACTTTGGCCAAGCCAACCGCCCAAACAATTTTGGAGAACGACCATAATGCAGAGTTATTATTGGCAATGTCATCACAAAAAATGTATACCTAGAATATTCTGTAATTCAAATTCGGCTGTACCTGCGGTCGGTGAAATACAAGTTATCTTCAAGTAAAGTTGTGAAGAACGTTGCATCTGTTGTGTTAAAGAGTACTTTCCGGTTGCTGCCATCAAGGGACGAAGATTCAATTGTGTCCATGTTGCACCAATACAGTCGCTGACCTGCATAAGGACAATTTCACAGTAACCTACGCCAACAGTTATTATTGCTTTGACATTAATTTTCTTTTCCAATAATACAGGATAGTTGCTGGTTAATACCATTTTAATGGAAGTGTCAGGGCATCCTACATGCAAAGTCTGAACTCTCTGGCTTGACACATTTTTCACTACCTCATTAGATGCACTAATGTTGGTCGGAATTTGGTGTCAGTATTATCATTTAAATAAAGTGTTATTATTCTGAAGCTATATATGCACCTTAGAAATAATATAACCTAGTCGAGAAGGCTTGTGTTTACCATAAAGCATATGATATCCTATATATTTGGTGTACACCTATGAACAATCGCTGGCCATTTTGTCCGTCCAAAATATCCACTCCGACACATTGACATGTACAGGTATGTATATCATACAATGTAATACAAACTACAACTTGATTTTTTTCCATAATGAAGATTATGTGAGAGGCAAACATTATGCATAATTGTTGTTGAAGCTAGTAGGTAGGATGCCGAAGAATGTTTCATCCAAATATGTCCACTCCGACACAGGCAATCATTTTGACAACAAACAATAACACATTACTACTTATTCAGTTTGAATGTGGGGTAAATAGAATGTCCACAGAATGTCCACTCCGACGCATGATCTGATGCGTAGGAATTTCCTACATTATACATATTTATTACGTTATTCTATAAAACTAAATGACTGAATGATACCAAGTGTACCTTCGTTATGATGTATTTAGCCGCATGCCAAAAGATGCTTACATGGATGTGGAGGCTACAATGGCCAAAATTGTGAAATAGACTGTATAATCATGATACTGATACCCACCATGTATAACAAATCAAGCTGAGTTTTACAGTGACTATATGCTAGAACTGAACTATTAAGATTGCGTTTTGAATGTTGACTTTTTTAAAGAATAACAATGTACTGTAATTGAATGTGTCACTATGCTGAAATGTCCAATATCATGTATACTCCAACATGTGTAATTCATTGCCAATAAATCGTGCTTGTTACTATTGTACTATGTGGACATGTTTGCGACGTAATATTTAATGGATGTGTCTGTGTGGTTATATTGATGAGGTTATTTAAGGTTCTTGCTACTTTGCAGACAATAATAGTGTTAATAACTATACATAATTTTTATTGTTGTGCCTTCGAATGTTTGAAGCATGGATTCAAGTTTTCTATTACATGTGATATTTTAGATTTACAATAAAGGGAACAAACCCTATTGTTATCCTTAAAACATTATAGTTATACGTGACAAATGCCTTAATGATATATTTTATATATCCAGTTGCAAATGTCCAACTTCCTGTACACTCCAACACACAAATGATGTCTATTCTATCAAGCTGGTGAACTGTGTATATTGTTAACACGAATATATTTAAACAAAGGTTCTATTAACAGGAACGTAAATTTCATGCAACAGCTCATTCCATTAACTATGTATATGTCCACTTTATTAGTTGCCTAGGTTCCTGTGAACATTCCCATAATACCAATATAAATTATGGTGAGGAACTTATAAGAGCAAACCATGGTATTCATGGACTGCGTAGAAACATGGGCAAGAGAACAAGCTTTCGCGCATTTAAAAAACTTTGGCGCTCGTGTCTTGCCATTTCCGTTCTGTTTTCAATCGAAATCTTCTTTAGTTCCCCCATATTAAATGTGGGGATCACTTCACTAGTATTCCTGTGAGCTCATGAACTATGGAACCGTTTCATTAAGGTATTGAGTTTTTAAGAACAATCCATCCTAACATAACATATGTCGTGAAATTTATGGAGTGTTTTCAAAATGCATAGCTATTCAATAGCGTGCTTAATAACTCCACTATAAGCTACGGAGCACTATAATAGTTTCATCATGATAACCAATAACGTACACTGTACGAACAATTTGGCAAAACAGATTGAACAGTTGTCAAAAAATGTTTGAAACTACGTCTCAACGACCATTTCTCAACAACGTGTAACGTTTTGCTCAGTGTGCGAAGAACTAAAACCCTCGATACTCGCCAAACATCGCACCAACAAAAAACCCACCAACTGCACCCCCACGAGTTCATAAAAGTCTACAAAAAACCTTGCCAAAATATTGAGTGGCTAATCGTATCTCCAGCCCCCCCTCCACCAAAATACCCCCGGTTTCTTGCGCCTATTGCGGCGGCATCGATTATCTTTAATCGATTAGTACTTTCATAACAAGCGTACATTCACACTGAATTGGAGCCTATCGCAGTCTTCGCAGCCAAAAAATTACACTGTTCAATAAACATTTCTTAACATCGATATATCAATACAGTACCTTTAAGAGCAGTCTAGCAGTATTACATTACAGGTGTCGGGGTTCTAATATGCAAACAGTGGGTGAATTGAGTGTTGATCCACTTTCAATAGGGCATCACTCTGGATTTCCTTTCGCTTTACTGGGAACGGATTGGTATCGGGGGAACAAGCAGGGACAGTGACTGGACCGGTACAGCGTTCGATGCGTGCCTCACATTTAAACATTTCACTGCATGCGTAAGTAAAAAAACACCCCAATTAAAACTAAAATAAGAGGGAATATCTGCCTTCACACAAGCACACACACGCGCACGCGCGCACGCACGCACACACACACAAAGTTTGCTCCAAGTGTCACAGAACGACACGGAACAAAATGAGTGTTCAATCATAGAAACAATACCCAAACTACGGTAGATGATCTGAGAACAAAAAAATGGCGTCAGTGTTTTTACTTTTCCGACCATTGAACACACATCCCCTGCATCATACCTACATTCATGTACATATCCAGACACGTATTGTTCAAGCGAAGTACCCACCGACCGCTACGTTATTATCAAATATTTTACACATTCTACGTCATCAAACGCAATAATGTAGTGTGATAAGTAGAAACTTTCATGTAACACATACCTTTAAGATCTATACTTAGACCAAATGAATACCCGGCATCAAAGACCAGAACTCTCCGCTGTGTTCCATCCATGGCGGCTGTCTCGATGTTGGTGCCGAATCTCCAGTACATCAGTCTGACACCAAAAAGACACAATGTCATATTGAAGATTTGCTGAAAGTTAGTATCCAACTTTTATATGGTATATTTGCACCAAGCATGCCATATGTCTCATTCGAAATAATCGTAGTAAAACGTAAATCTGTTCCTGGGTTTTCTTTTATTCTTAAGAATAAAATAGCTATGTTGAAAATATATTGGCAGTCTAAATGGATTTAATAAGCCCGTCAGAATGTTTGCAATTTGGAAGATACGACCCCGAAGCGTGTTCAAATGGTAAACAAAGCACCCAGGTTCAAAACAAGCTTCATTGGCAATACCGCCGAGGCGGGTTGCGTTAACCGTAATACCCTTTGACGTTCAACGATTTTTCATTTTCTCACTTTCTACACAGCAGACGTCCTGTTACAAATTACGACGCTAGCTTATTCCGGGAAGAGGAACATACTTTCTCCTTTTCCTGAGAAGTCGAGATAGTGTTCGATTGAACAGTTCGGCCAGGGAGTGAAGTGTAAAGTGCTATAATTTATAAGACTGGTCAGAGCGCTTTACACTTCACTCCCTGGCCGAATTGTTCAATCGAACACTATCTCGACTTCTCAGGAAATCGTTAAGTCATATTGCAATTACTGCGCAAACACTATTCGTAAACAAATGTCCATCACTATTTGTATATAATCAAGTACTCCGACACATCCTCGCAAGCCAGGGGTGTGACTACCTATATTCCCCCTGATCTCCTACGCATTGTATGGAAGTTAGCTGAATCAAACTCATAATTGACTTCACCGTACCGCTCGTGAGAACAATGCAGACACCCGTCCAACTCGCGCCATAGTTCCAGGAATCCCTATATAATTATCCATTCGGCCATTCTCACGAGCCGCTGAGCGGTATTGTGTATTCACATAATTACGTCTACTGACCAAACAGTTCACGAAGACCACGCAGAAGACCACTGGAATTAGTGGCTGAGCTTATATTCCGAGTTTCGACAAAACGATCTGCCGGGGGGGGGGTACTGAGACTGGTGTAATCAGCAGGGCCCGGCCCTGGCGTGCGAGGATGCTCTGTCATACAGCTGAATGAAGTGGAGCAACTTTCGAAATACCAACAAGTGGATTCGAACCTAGATATCTCGACTTATAGTCCAATAATCAAACCACATGCCTCCGACCTGAATATTGCCCTCGCGCGCGCGAACACGCACACAGACACATACACACACACACACACACACACACACACACACACACACACACACACACACACACACACACACACACACACACACACACACACACACACACACACACACAAACACACACCACACACACACTCACACACACACACGCACCACACACACACACACACACACACACACACACGCACGCACACACACACACACACACACACACACACACACACACACACACACACACACACACACACACACACACACACACACACGCACACACACACACACACACACACACACATATCCGTAGTTGCTTCAACATCCAATCCATGATTAGAATGATGTCGCTATATATCGACTTACCCTTTGATGGGATCGAGCACTATGTCCCGGGGTACATCATTTGGCATCGTTACGAGAAGAAAGTGGTGTTGATCACCAAGTGACATTACAGCGATGAAGCCTGTGAAAAACCTTTCTTGTGCATATGACTGATAGAGCCTACCAGTATAATAAACGAGTCGAGAAAGGACGTCTACTGCAATGCCGTGGGTGTAGTAATACTTTCCTGCAACAAAATATTTAAGAGAACCAACAATAACTAACAGAAAAACAAACATTGCTAATTATCGTCAATACTATCGTTTATTGCCTTTTTATCACAAATGTTTCAACATTTGTATACTCTTTATAAGTATTACCTCGTTCTTGACACATAGTTGTATCACGATTGTTAGGTCAATTCCTGATACAACATAAGTACATCATCAATCCCATTCCCCAGAAACGCTTCGTAACTCTGGTCTGCAAGATATTAGTTCGTTTTGACACCCTCCCCACATCTACTATTCTCATATCAATGTTTTATTTGTTACTGTATACCAAGTACAAGCAATGCGGCCAATTAAGCCATGACCTTGCCAATATTTTGCGATACCACAAAATGAGACGCATTTTCAAGTTATTGGGATATATCCTTGTGTTGTATATTTATGAGATAATGCGGCATCAGTGTATAGCTATGGACTTAATACTGAACTGAACAATTCTTGTTAAGCATCTCTATACAATGGTGTACAGGCAAAGATAAATTTTCTACTACAGGTGGTGCAAGGAATAGAGCCAAACCAACATCAATGCGTCCTACAAATGTAATGCTACACCCATACATCGTGGCGTTGGTTGTATTGGTAGTCTGGGTCAGTGGACTCGGTAAATAGGGAAATATTAAATAATAAATTTGAAAAATCATTTATGTGGGTGGATGTAAACTTTTATTATTACCATCTTTTAAACTATGAATTACCTTGCGTGACGTATCGTGGAGTAATGTTTTCGATACCAGTCCCATTCAGGTTTGCTCTCTGGACGACTGTGTGTTCACTCAGGTAAACTTTCTTTTCAACCGTATCGTAAGCTACATACGTTAATCGCTTACTGGTCAGCGGAAAACTCCATACAGATTCATCTGCCAAATTTATCTGGTGCAATCTCTGACGGAACGGATCGGTGACGAGCAAGAAGTTGTCATAGACCAAATCTAATAACACAACAAACCAAACAAACCAAATAGATCAAAGCAAACATTTTGTCAAATCACTGTCATGGGTCATTGATTTAATACGTCACGCTAACCTTCTTGCAAAAGCTATTGCTGTAAATCTGTTTGTCTGTAGTTTGTCTGAATAGACAGTAATGCCTTTGTTTAAAAAACACCCAATAGTATCTTACTTGTTTTAACTGATTGACAAATACTAAAAATCATCCATGTAACAAAAATTATCCTTCACTTAGTCAAACTACATAATTGTGCAACGTTATATAGTGTTAGTGGAAATATATGTTTAAAAACATGGAAATACATTTATTAAATTCTCTATGGCACGATGCACAAATTCGCCCCGTCAGAATTTCAAAAATTACCATAGTTACCATCATATGAAGTGTGATTTCCTTTTTAAATAAATAACTAAATAATCCACTGATAATGTTGTCAACATAGCATCAGTAGTTTGTTTCATGATGAACCCTGTGTCCTTAAGCTGGGCATACCCTTTACGTTTGCTCTTTCTAAAATGTGGTTATGCCTTGCACTTTCAACCATTCGACAGCAGTATTTGTTATATTAAAAACTAAGTGAAATTAACCATTTTATTCCAAATCATAATTAGATATACTTTTAAAATGGTGTACTGCTATTCAAATAATGTTTATCCTTCTCGGCCATTCTGTTCAATGCCCATCTTGGTCGCGTTTTTCTGTACATTTTGTGCACAATGTGTTGTGACACCTAACGACTCTTAGTGACGTCATGACAGTAAGTGCTGATGACCTTTAGCATGGCGCGCGACTGTGCGGGCTGGTGTTTCATGCTGTACCTGAACATGCAATCGCGGAATTTAATATGCTTGATTTCACAGTAAAAATAATAATTTTACCTACAAATGTGTCGCTGGGTGTACTCAAGAATTTTGTTTAGTTTTTGAGTGATCGCCGTTTGAACAATGCGAATACTTAAACTTAAAATGGGACGCACTAACTCAAAAGGTAAGTACAATTCCTGCGTACATCGAGCGACAAATGTGCAGATAAGATTATTATCTTTACAGTTATATAAAAAATATAAAATTCCTCGATTGCAATTTCCTGTGCAGCCTGAAAAAAACATGCCGCACAACCGCATGCCATGCTAAAAGCCTACGCGCGCTCTGCGGCACTTGACCATATTTCAGTGGGCTTAGTGACACGCGTTCGGAATCGACATACCTCGTATTTGGCACTTAAATTGACAAGAGCATTAAGTTTATGTACACGAAATTTCAAAGAAATTGAAAAATTAATTTATTTGATTTAGAGGTAACAGAAGACTAAGAATCACCACGCCAAACAGTTGCTGGTTAATTGTGTCCATGTGGCTGAACTATGTGGTTCCGACAAGAGCTGCAATCTGTTGTTCACATTTAGGTGGCATACGATCACAGAAATGTATTAGAAGACAGATGGAATGAAGATGGAGAACATCTGGTGTAGAGTGTGACAGGATTGCTTACTGCCTCCAGCGCCGGCTCGTCACTTCACCGTGCAAAACTCGAATGTCACATAAATCAAATCGCCGATGCATTTGGCGACCAGAAGCAACTGTTCAAAAATGTCGCCAAGCTCCTACACACTGAAAACGACAAACCATTGCCGCCTTGTGACTCATTCGACACACTGTCAACGCGGTTCTCTGATTTTTCTCGGGAAAGATCTCGAAAATTCGGTCCGAATTGAGTGAGAACGTTAACAAAGTAGTCGCCTCCGTTAACGATTCACTGCAGACTCTGCAGTGTCTGCTCAGTGCATTTGAGCCAGCTACTGAGGTTGACATTGCAACCCTGTTAAAGTCATCGCCGGTGAAATCTTGTAAACTTGATCCGATTCCGACATGGCTTCTTAGAGACTGTGCGCATGACATTTTACCTGTGATTACAACAATTGTTAACCTGTCTCAGAGAACGGGCGCAAGTGCCCTCACACTTGAAGGGAGCGCACATCAAGCCAGTACCCAAGAAACCGAGCTTGGATAAATAATTACAGACCGGTGTCTAATCAACCCTACTTATCCAAAACAATAGAACGTGTCGTTGCCGCGAGACTGTCGGCTCACATGCCAGAGCTCAATCTCTGTGAGCCCTACCAGTCCGCGTACAAGCCCAATCACAGCCCTTGTCTGTGTGCAGAATGACATCCTCACGGGCGTGTCTAGAGAGGGTAGTCTAGGGGGGGGGGGGCACAAAACTCAACTGGCGGCCGAACGCTGTTTCGGCTCGACTGGTTAACATCGGAAGACGGGGGGAGTGCTGTTGAAAAACATTCGTTGCTGCGCGGCCGTAACTTCAGCCTGTTCTCGCTGACTCGCGCTGTCTCCTCTCTCGGCTCGACCGATGGAATCGGAAGACGGGGTGGGTGGGTGCTGTTGACATTGTTCACCGCCGTGTCGCCGGGGGTCAGGACACTGTTGGACTTCCTGCTTGGTTACGAAAAAGTGCAATTTATTTTTGAGAAATTATTTTTTACAAAATTCACCTGCTCTGACATAAGTGCAATTGATTAGTCAGATTTCCCGGTGTGATTGTAGAAGCTGTTGACAGTAAAATGGTGCATTGTTAGTTGATTTTACTAAGCGGAAGGGTATTTGGCTGCAATTTGGCTAGTTGACCCTTTAGCCGGTTTACTGCCTGCATCAATTCGTAAATATTGACGGGTGTCTCACATACAGGTATTTTACGAGAGCTAGAAATATTATATTTTGACCAAACTCGACCATCATGTCAATGAGATGGTAAGAACAGCAGGTGAGAAGTTTAAGAAACTGTGTAGGTCACGTTTTCTTATAATCACATGAAACGTTAACATGGTCGCCAATGGGTAAACTAACAGTGTGCTGAGCCCTTCAGCTCTTCTTCAGCTTCTCTGCTGTCTCCGCTCCACTGATCACACCGGAAAGCGGCCGGGGATGGTGTTGATAATTTTTCGTCGCTGCGCCGCCGTCACTTCAGTCACGGGAGCACATTAAAAAGGGTTTAAGGGGCACGGTCACGGGGGCCCATACAAAAAGGTTTTGGGGCACGCCAAATCCCAAAGGCCTAGGGGGCACTACCTTCCAGGTCACTCCCTATACACGCCTATGATCCTGTACGTACTGGACAATCAGGGTGTTGTCATCATGGTTCATCTTGTTTTATCGGCTGCATTTGACACTGTTGGCCACGAAGTGGTGTTGAACAGACTCTCACATGATGTCTGAGTGGTCCAACATGCACTGGATCGGTTTAAGTCATACTTAAATTACAAGAGTCCAGGCCACCGACTGCCTCAGAGACAACTACAACCACTGCAGAGTGTGCAGAACTGGGCGACTGGCCTTGTTGATGGCACCAAGAAATTATGTCACATCACGCCGCTACTGCTCAAGCTGCACTGGCTGCCGATATCAGTGCGAGTAGAGTTCAAGATCCTTCTACTGGACACTGACAGGCCGTGCACCACAGTACATCGCAGTACGTCGCCAGCCAACTAGACGTTTCGCTCTAGTCAACACAATTTGTTATGTGTCCCACGTGCAAGGCGTCACTAGGACGACCGCTCATTTCGCGTGGCAGCCCCAACACTGTAGAACTTGCTTCCGCGGCATCTAACATCAAGAACAGTATCGTATGTTGTGCTTAAATCTAAACTAAACATTTACCTGTTTTCCGTAACATTCTGTACGGCGCGGAAAGCAACGGCAACCTTGCTCACGGCAACCTTGTTCATCGAATGTGTTGCTAATTGTGTGCATCAATTGTCTTATAAAAGGTTTTATGCCACCATGTGGTTCAGTGCTGTCTCGCATGGTTGGCACGGAAACTGGACTGACCGTTATCATGTCGTTACCACGTTATGTGACATGAGTTAAGCGTATATATCTTACTAAGAGCAGTTTGAGTTGTATGTGTTGTTGTATGTCTTGGCAGGCACTATTGTATTGACTGGCTAAATTTGTGAAGTACTCGTTGAAGGTGTTTGCAATGTTTTCTGGGTCTGTGCCCGCCTGGGGTTTCTGTAATGTTCTTCGACGACGTGTTGGTAGAAGGACGTTTTTACAGTTTGAATCATGTTTGTCACCTTGTTTCGCCAGATCTTGTAGTTTTCCCACCTCCCCTGTGATTTGTATTTCTCTCTCTCTCTCTCTCTCTCTCTCTCTCTCTCTCTCTCTCTCTCTCTCTCTTTCTTTCTCTCTCTCGCATAGCTACAACACTATCTCCTGTGAGCCAGTCTGGTTGCTGTTTTCGCTTCGCATTTCTACGCTACGCTGGCGCATGTTTGTCACACGTCATCACTTAAACGTGTCGTCCAAGCGTCTAGAGAATTATCTACATCAGCATGTTTACCAACATCTGACCAGGGCATTTGCTGAATATCATATACGAAATTATCCAAATCAAAGATTTTATATATTGTCAATATGTGATCATAGAAGGCATAATATGCTGATATTATCAGTCTAAGTATAGTTGCCTTTGCGTAACATTATCACAGGAGAATGATCACTGGCATGGGACCACTGGAGTGTGTCCACAACGGCTTAATCTAAAACAGCCACACAACATAATCTACAGCTGAACTCATCAAATCAACCAATAATACATAAAACGTCAGACAACATTACTCACCGTCGGCCTTTGAACACTTTGACCCAACAAGTAAACCGCATCCACCAGGACACGCACATCGAGATCCATTTGGTGTCGAGAAGCAGACATGTTCGCATCCGCCATTATTGTGGCTGCAAGGGTTGTTGGTCTCAGTGCCTGGAGTAGAAAAGGTGGATGTTGTTATTTATGTACAATAAATATAACAACACCAGTGAGTGATACCGGGATGTCATAATTGGTATTGACAAAGTTGTAATCATTGACAATTGCAGAGCGAGAAGAAATGTAATCAACACTGGCCAGGATAAATGAGTGGCGAACGGGTCAATAGTCTTATTATTTGGTGCATTTGTAGGAGCGTTTATCAAGACATATATCTTGGCAGTAATAGCTGTATGGTCAGAAGGCAACCAAAACACGAAGTTTCGGGATTTATTTATATTGAAGAAATGTGTTATATCAAGGTTCGTTTTGTTGTTACTTGGTTGGTTTGTTGGATCGAATTAAAATGTTTATGAAAACAAATTGTATATAAACAATATAATATTACAATATAACTAAAATATTTGTATGTACAACTGAAATTGAAACGTATTGAACGATGCCGCTAAGCATTCAGTTACACACAGATTTGTGAATTTATTAAATTATTGAAATTAAATTGATTCAAAGAGTTTGTTTGAGGATTCATGACAAACATCCGTCATGCAAAGCATTGTGTAATTGAAGGGCAGTTAAAATGTACGTTAATACTTTTAAATTATGAGAAAGCAATGTTGTAATTTAAGTGCAGCTAGCTGTTCAAGGTTCTTTTGTAAGTCAGCCCCAATACTAATGAAAACAACTAATTAAATTACACCATGGTGCACTAACATATAAGCATCTTAATGGACTGCTGCAAGTTAACGTTAAATGATCCTTACTGTGGATGTAGTCTTGGCTGCTGTATCCTCCAAATTTATTCGCCAGTCTAATAAATTTCGGTCCGACTTGCTGAGCTGTAGGTGTTGATTCGGAGGCATTTAATGCCCAGACGTAGCTGAATGAATGAATGAATGAAGTATAACACATACCTCTATAAGTCAATCATAGCACACACAACACACCATACATCACATACACCGCACGCACGCACGCACGCACGCACGCACGCACGCACGAACACACACACGAACACACACACGGGGAGAGAGAGAGAGAGAGAGAGAGAGAGAGAGAGAGGGAGAGAGAGAGAGAGAGGAAGAGATAGAACAGAACAGAACAGAACAGAACAGAACAGAACAGAACAGAACAGAACAAAACATAACAAAACAAAAACAAAGATATCAACGTTGAGAGGGTGTGAATGAATTGAATTGACACTACGGTGTTCTGGATTGTAACAAATGTATATTCATCATCATCATCATCATCATCATCATCAACATCATCATCATCATTGTGCAGCGGTTGGGCGAAGACCTCTGCATGTCGTTTCCAAATCTGCCTGCCTTGCAGTGTCCTCTGCCAAGATGGTGACCTTCCGGTACTCGTCTAGTTTGTCTCTCCACCGTCTCGTCGCTCTTCCTCTAGATCGTTTCCCTTCGTAAGGTCTCCAGGTTGTGAAACGCGATGTCCATCGGGTATCTCGTAGTCTGCTGATGTGCCCTGCCCATGTCTACTTTTGTTTTCTGATTTGTTCTATCACGTCTATGTACCCAGATGTTTGTTTCTCTCTCCCGATATGTGATACTTCTTTCCATCTTTGTTTGTGCGGTTGCCAGCTTGTTCTTTGCCTGAATGGTGAATGCCCATGTTTCCGCGCCGTATGTCATCGCTGGAAGTACGCATGGGTTGTAGACTTGTCTCTTCAAGCAGGTTCCAAAGCTACCCTTGAAGATTTCACGGTGTTTGACGAATGCTGTCCAGCCGGCGGTGATTCTTCTTTGAATCTCCTTGTCTTGGTTTTTGTCTCTGATACTATATCACTGCCCCAGATAGACGTAGCTTTCAACGTTCTCTCTCTGCGTGGTGTTGATATACATTGGTGTGTCATTTTCTAGCATCACTTTTGTCTTCGAAATGTTCATCTTCTGACCGTGTTTTTCACTTTTCTCAGCTAGCTACTGCAGCATTTTTGTAGTTCTTGCGGTGTAGTAGCGCATATTAACAAGATTTAACAACATTGCCATCCAGAAAATTAACTCTAGATGGCAGGTGGACAAGGAAGCCTTTTGGCTTATCTAGAGTCCAATACTTTTTTATTTACGTGTATCCCGCCCTTTTAAGGTATGTGTCGATTTTTAAACATATTCACGCTACTAGCACCAACACAATCAGGAGATAATCTGTTCCATTCATTTATAGTCCCTTGTGAGAATGAGAATTTTCTTATATCTAATATACACGGCCCCTTTACTAATGTAACTTCATGTCCTCTGGTCCTTCTATTTTTCTTAACTGAGAAACAATATTTCTATCAATATTTTCATAACCATTCGATATTTTATGCACTTCTATCTGATCTCCTCTCAATCTCCTGGTCTCTAGTGTTGTTAAACCACATTCTTTTAGGCGTATTTCGTAACTAAGATCTCTCAGTTTTGGTATAGTTTTAGTTGCTCTCCTCTGTACTCTTTATAGCATATTTATGTCCTTCCTGCGATATCGCCTCCACGCTTGAATACAATATTCTAAATGAGGCCTAACTATTGTTTTGTATAGCGGTATTATTAGTTATTTTTCCTTATACGTTATATTTCACCTAATTAATCCAAGGATTTGATTTCCCTTGCGGCAATGCCGCACTAATCTGAAACCTTCATATCAGCACTAATGGTTAACCCTAAGTCCTTTTCTTAACCCCATTGTATATTCTACATATTCGTTCCAATGTCCTGTGTGGAGGCATTTACATTTCTCAAAATTGAACAACATTTGCAATTTTTAGGACCATTTGATCAACCTGTCAAGATCATCTTGTAAATTCATTCAGATTCAGATTCAGACTGTTTATTACCAAGTAGCATTTTTAAAATGTACGAGCAATTCTTGGCGTTGTGGCGTCAACATATATGCACGCTTGTCTCCCCTGCCCCCATCATGCACACGCAAAATATACAATCAGAAACATTATGAAACTATGCTAAAACTAGTATCAATTTAAACCAAGGCCAACTGCCAACATATTTTAAGACAGTCGTACATCTATTGACATAAAGTCAACTTGATAACATAATATTAATACCGTCTGAACATTACCTAAAAAGTAAAAAAAAAGTATACATGTAATTAAATATATAATAAATAAATGTATAAATAAATTAGCCGACGATATAAAAACTAAGCTGACAGTTAAAGAGTATTACATACATGTAGTCAAGTTAATAAATAATAAATAAATAAATAAATAATAAAAATAAATAAATAACTAAAAAAATTATAAATAAATAATTTAGCATGGTGACATAACATCTAAACCGACTGAAAACAGAAGTTCAAAGAGATGGTTGGCTGGGTGGGTAGTGTCCCGTACAATGCTCTTGGATTTTCGCGCACAGCGAGCATGGTAAATAGATTCAATGGATGGCAACTCGCGCCCAATGATTCTAGATCCGCCCTTCACGATAACTTCTAGCCGTTATTTCTCCTCCTGACTGGCGCGGCCAAACCACACTACAATCGAGAAAGTGAGGATACTTTCAATGATTGCGCGGTAGAATCGTATCATAATCTCCTGAGCAATGCCGAATCTCCTGAGCTGCTTCAGGAAGAACAGGCGTTGTTGTGCCTTTTTTGTAATGCACAGTGTGTTTGTGCACCAGCTGAGATCGTTTGAAATTGTTGTTCCAAGGAATCTAAAAGATTCAACCTGTCTATCTCTATCATGTTTAATCCTTCTAAAAAATTGTGTATCATCCGCAAATTTCAACACCTTGCTTGTTTTATCATCGTCCAAATCGTTGATATATTAAGAATAATATAAGTCATAGTGCTGATCCCTGTGGTACCCCACTCAATACCGATTTCCAGTTTGAAGCCTCCCCATCAACTACTAACCGTTGTCTTCTGTCAATTAGTCATTTTTCTATCCAGTTAATTAAACCATTTCCTCTGCCATGGGCCTTTAGTTTAAGCAGTAATCTTTGATGTGGCACTTTGTCAAAAGCTTTCTGAAAATCTAAGTAGATGAATGAATGAGTATATCGTCGGCGAAGCGAAGATGACTGAGATAATCTACGGCTGTCCTCAAGTCTCTGGTTTCCCAGGTCAGTCTTCGGAATATGCTTTCGAGTGTTGCCGTAAACAGCTTGGGCGATATGGTGTCACCCTGTCGTACTCCTATCTTGATGTTCATCTTGTTGCTCTTTTTGTGTAGGTGGACTGTCATCGAGCTGTTTGTGTAGGTGCCTTTCAGGAGTTCGGTGTACAAATCTTCTATCCCCTGTTCTTGAAGAAAGGTCAGTATTGCTTGAGTTTGTACCGAGTCGAAAGCCTTCTCGTGGTCGACGAAAGCAATGCAGAGCAGGATGTTATACTCTCGGCATTTCTCTTTCAGTTAGTTTACGACGTGTACGTGGTCTGTCGTTGAGTACCTGCTTCTGAATCCTGCTTGCTCTCGTGTTTGGTTGTGTCGTCCTTCTCTAGCCTATTCGTTAGTATCTTTGTGAGTAATTTGTAGATGTTTGATAACAGACATATCGGTCTGTTGTTCTGTAAGTTTTCTTATTTTCCTTCTTGAAGATTATCACCGTCTTTGCGTTCTTCCAAGCGGTGGGTATTCGTCTTTCTGATAAGCATTTAATATACAGCTTAGCCAGTGTCTTCGAGATGGTATCTTCTCCAGCTTTTAATGTTTCAAAGTTCACATGGTCTATGCCTGATGTCTTCCCATTATTCATGTCTCTTAGCGCTGCTTCCACCTCCCATTGTGTTATCTCTGGTACCTCTTTCGGGTCGTTGTGAATTATGGTACTCAGTTCACTGTCGTATAGCTCGGTGTAGAATTCCTCCATTCTTTCCATGATCATATCTTGGTCTTGTGTTTCTCTACCCTGCTTGTCTAGAAGTGTAATCAGTATGTATCGGCATAATGTATGTGTTCTTCTGGCTTTCTACAGGCTCTTTGATTACATACTCGTTTCTCGTATGATCTCTTGTTTGTACTTCCTGATGTTCTCCGTCGCTTTCTTTTTGATGGTCTTGCATATTTCTGCGTGCTCTATTTTTTTATTGTCGCCGTTACCCGCCATTTCTGGTCGTTTCTTCATCAGTGCTCGTGTCGGCAACGATATCCTCGTCTTTACATGCCTGTTGACTGTTTAGGCTACACTTGTCGCACTTAGTTGGAACATCTCAATGATGTTTTCGCTCATGGTGTCGATGTAGTCTAGTTCTTGTAGTGTCTCGAATCGATTTCGCAGTTCGAGTTGGAATTCGATCTTTTTTCTTCCGATTTGTGTGGTATCTACACTCGGTGGTCTCTTGTTTATTAACTTCTTCCTTTCAGCCTTGACGTCCAATTTGATGTTGCTCATTACCATTCTGTGGTCACTTCCAATGTTGACTTGGTTGATGACAGTTACGTCAGTGACCATGTCTGGCCTGTTTGTCAGGATGTAGTGTCAATTTCATTCTTCGTTTATCCAGTTGGGCTTTCCACGTCAATCTCCTCCCTGCTTTCTTCTAAAACATGGTATTCATGATTTTGTACTTTCTTGATGTTGCCCATTCTACCATGGTGTCGCCTCTTTCGTTTCTCACACCTAGGCCAAATTTGCCTGTTCCCGTTTCCGAAATGTTCGTTCGTTTCCCTACTTGCGCATTAAAGTCTCCCATCACTATCGTGTAGTGGGTTGGCTTTTCTACGGTCTCACTTTGTTGTTGAAGTTGTTTGTGTTTTCTTCTGAGTATGATGTTGTTGGTGCATATATTTGTACTATCTTCAGTTTGTAGCACTTTGTTATGCGTAGAACGAGTTATGCTACTCTGGGGCTGATGCTGTTAACCCTCACTATATTGTGTTTCCATTTCTTGTTTATGAGAAAGCATACTCCTGCTTCGCCGTTGTTCGCCATGGAATGGAATAGTAGATGGCCGCTTTGTAAGGTAGTGAAGCATTCCTTTCTTCTGCTGACTTCTCCGTTCCCGATCACATCTCACACCAACCTGGTTTTACATATATAACGTCTCATGAAATTGTGACATGCCCGTTGCGAAGTTAGCCCGATGTGTGTTTGTGTGTGTGTGTGCCCGCGCGTGCGTGCGTGCGTGTGTGCGTGCGTGCGTGCGTGCGTGCGTGCGTGCGTGCGTGCGTGTGAGCGTGTGTGCATGTATGGGGGTATGCGCTTATGCGTGTATGCGTGTATGCGTGTATGCGTGTATGCGTGTATGCGTGTATGCATGTATGTATGAATGTATATATACATGTATGCAGGTACGTTATCGTTTTTATCTTAGACGGCTTGAACTTCGAGTGCCAAACTGTCAAGGATTAATCTACGACCACACGAATAGGATGTAAGACCAATCTTTTGAAAACACACCATTTCCACAATTTATGGGGTAAATGAGTTGTTCGGAATGAATATTTCGTGAAAATTGCCCCTCCGTTGTGGACTTAGCAACATGAATTAGACGCTGACACAATAATGTTTATGTCTGCCATCATGCCAAATAGCATAACAATAAGAATATTATTTGACAATTCTACACTCACGAATAGGGCCTATCGATGAACGTAGACTTCACATTCTTTCCTACCTTCGTTATTTTTAAGAAACAACGAGTTTCTGTGATCGCGTGATGGTGTTTATTTAACGATTTGTGAATTTTCTATCATTTAGTAACTTATATTACTGTCACAACTGTCAACTATCAAGGCATCCCGTCAGGTGACTGGCATTTTGTTAGTAAATAATAACGTTTACATGTAATTATTGGAAAAGTGGGTTCGTATGATCCTACCGTTTTGCACCATACATGATGTTTTTTGTAATAAGAAAATACAATGATAGTTGTACTTTTTGAAAGCTTTGATTGTACATATTTGATATGAGCATTCCAATTTAGTACGTGGTCAGTAAAAAACACCCAACACCCAAAAATTTCTTTCGATATTAACATTTCGTATATTTTTATTCTGAACTTACGATTTCGCGGTACAAAGTAAATTCAATATTGCGTGCCGAATCAACGACCAGTACGAACAATATATTTCATATTTAGTCCATCAGACCAGATATCGGTACCTCATGGGGTGGCAAAATTTCTTTGTCAGCAAATTATTTGTTCAGTATAATAGTTTTAGTGCCCAAGGATTTCACATATTTTACATTTGATTTTCTGTGACAGTCCCATCTGCTATTTTTAAGATGACGGTCGGAAATACAAATTATCCAGCAGTGAAGTAAGTTTCTGCAAAGGCCGGTTCAAAGACAGTCATAGAAACAACCGAAGACACAGGCATCATGGCGTTCTGCGTTGGTTTCAACAGAGACATCCCCTGCTCCATCTATACGAAATGTGGAACAAAAAACGCAAATGGGGAAAATTGTAAGTTTATTGGGTGACAGCATCTGCGACGCCCTGTTGAATTATATGCCTTCACAGACTGTGACACTTTGAGTTTCCTCACAGGCCGTGGGACGCTGTGCGCCCTGAAACTGATGAAAAGGGATAGCATACATCAGGAGGCTTTCTGTCAACTTGGTCCGTCCTCGGATGTCTTTTGAGTCTAAACAACTGCTTCACGAAATGCAGCTGTTTACCTGTCACCTATATGTGACAACAACCAGCACCGGCGAATTAAATTAAGTGCGCTATCAATCTGTCTAACCAAACGAGGATAGGTCGAGTCCAGCCAGTTTCCACCATGCAGACATTGCCTCCACATGCATGTTCTTCGTGCCAGTTACCAATCATCAATCTGGAAGTGCTACTTTTAGATTCAGCCATTTTGGCAGACCCGAAATATTATGGATGGACGACATATGATGACAGTCATCTGGTCATCGAGTGGATGCTCACTCATCCCAGATGCAGTTTTGGAACTGTTGTCATGCAAGTGCGTCCGTTCCTCCAAACTGGCAAGTTGCACGTCCTTTGTCAGTGGACTGGCATTACCAACCATGTGCAACCTACAGACATGCAGCAGTCAGAAGGCAGAAGAACAGTTCGCAGTTGAACTAGGTAACTATATTGGTGGTGATGGCGATGATAATAACTGAACTGATGAACAATAAGCAAAATTCAGTGTAAGTTGTCTGGCGCCATCTTGCAAAGTAGCGTATATAGTATATCAACGAAGGTCAGAAAGTAATGTATTTGAAATCCCCAAACATGATAAATTAAATTTTTACGTTATCTACAGTATGGTTGCCATGGTAACAGCATTTTAATTGTTGATGAAAAAGGAAGAGGCAGTTTCAAATTCTTACTTGACTGAGAATTCTGAGAACATTATAGCAATGCCTATCAAACTTTAAGCAAAGTATGACGATTATAATATAAATACAATTATGACTGCCTTTGAAGGAAAAAATATTATTTGTATTTTTTACTTTCTCCCATCTTTCAGCAAATCTGTCTAACAAAGTGAATATTTTACAACATAATAATATTTTGAAAAGAAAACCCCCATTATTTTGAGGACACCATTGAGGGCAAGACACATACCAAATTTCATCACAAAAATCTTTTACGGAATTCATGGTTTAGCGTTTTTCGTGGAAAAATGCATGACACTGAGAAAACGGCTGATATCGATGGCCGACAAAATCAAATTGCATTAAAATATATTTTTCAATTATTTATTACTTATTATTTGTATAAACAAATAAATGCAGACTCTTTTGTATATATCAAAGTATAATATTATAAAAAATGAGCATTTTTGTCTTCATTGACCAACCTTGTAACCCTAAGATACGGTAATAATAGTTTAAGACGAGCGCCATCTCTAAAAATGGTGAATATGTAAATTTCAGAGACGATGAAATGTAACATTTTTATAATTGCTGACCACAGTTCTATGCACAGGCATACAAATTACTGTTCTACGTGACTTATATGCTAAGATATACTATATACATTTGTATTGACGGCCGCCATTTTTTTAACGGCCGCCACATTTAAAAATGGCGGATGTGAATGTTACAGAATGAAAAATGTAAAACAAAATTAAATGTTTGGCCCCTACTATCCTTGGTTCTAGGTGACGCAGTTATTATGATATAATGAAATTGGATTTGGTGGCCATTTTTAAATATGGCCGCCAAGCCAATAAACTACCGTTCAGCAGTCGTTATCACATCAAAATATGTTCCATAGATATAGACCATTTCAAAAATAATAACTAGATCATGCCACCCCAAATGGTACCAATAAGTAACATTTCTGGTTTTGGCACATGGACCAATTACAGCACTATCTAACAACACCACCGCCACCATCACCATAAATACTGCCTCCACATAATCTGATACTAGCAATATTACCAACAACAAAACATTGTGATCATTCATACCTCAGTAACCCAATGTTACTTACTTGTTATGTGAGTAGTACAATTTATCTCCAGTGAATGTTATTCCGTGGAAATGCCAATTTGAACTGTGTATAAGCAGGGTCATGTTGCTGCCGTCATATGCCACAGACATAATATTGTAGCCGTCGCACCAGTAGACTCGCCTGCCTACATAACATAGCACAGGAGATTCTACAAATATCACATACATTGATCCACACCTGCTGTGTATCTAAACGGCAATGACCACGACTATGTGATGACGCTATAACCCGTGTCTGAACATATTGTCGGGCAGCCAACAGATCTTTTAGGCTGAACCTAGAAATCGAATATCAACTACGTTTGTCTTTGATGGATTATTAACAGCAAGGGTGTCTAAAAATAATCCGCCAGATGCCACTCTAACACCTCTGGGCAATTAATTTTATTTTGTCATCAATCAAATATGGCTGCCAACAATATTAGTAGCAAAGAATATATTCTTGAAGGTTGCAATATTTATGGCAACAACTTATTTTAGCCTTAGCATTACAATATAAAGTTTTTATTTTATTATGTCAGGTATGTTTAGTGTACCTAAATCACAACATAAAATAGTTTTATTGTAAATGAGCCTGATTACTTTCTTCTGTAAAACAAAAAGGCTGTTAACAAGTGTCTTATATGTACCGTCCCAGACTTTACAACAGTATGATGTATAAAGGAGAAGTAGTGCACAATGTAATATAAACATACTGTTTTTGTTAATTACGTACCTTACTTTATACATAAAGAGCAATAGTTTTTGACACTTTGTATTTTATCAAGCTAACACGTTACTTCCAAGTGGGCGTATGGCCAATCAAGATTCATAAAACATACTAACATATAGACTATCACACATGTCCACTTTATATCAGTAATACATCATATAAAGATAACCTGTTTACTAAAAACCACACATGTAGCTTTTATGACACACTGGTTATATCCTTGCTGAGCTGCTCAGGATGTTTTCTGAAACTAAACATGTTTGTATCACCAGCAAACAGCATAACGTTTAGTATTGATGAAATGTCACCAATGTAATTTTAAAATATATAAGTACGGCCCATAACTACATCATTTTCATAAAAGCACGAAACTTGGCACATAGCTAGAACTCACAAATACAAATATATTTAGACTCCGGGGCATCTCTGAATTTGCTCGGACGCCCTTGGCGGCCTTTTTAAAAAATTGGCCGCCGAAAATTAAATTCCCCCATCTCAAGAATTGCGTCACACAGAGCGGTAATCTTGGGCTGAAAATATAGGTTTTCCGGGGTACCGATTTCAAATATGTTATCATTGACCTTGTCCGACATACGCATCCACCATTATTAAAGATGGCGGCCATGAAAACTAATGTATCTATGTCTTATGAACTATGGCACATAGAGCCGTAATATTGATAATAAAATAAGGTATGTGGCCAGCGATTTAAATTTAGGCAATGGTTTTGCATTTGACGTTCGTTGACATTCATATGGTGTATGGCCAACTGCCTTGAGTTGAATGTTATCAAGACCAAGGAAGTTGTAATAGACTTTCGATCAGGTGTGCATCATCCCAATCTTGTCAACATCAAAGGGCAAGACATTGAAATTGTACATTCATATAAATATCTTGGTACCACAATCGATGACAAATTAAGGTGGGATGGTAATACAATGATGCAAAATGCCAGCAAAGATTGTAATTCCAGAAAGAAAAAAAAACTCAGTGCATTGCACGTTGACAGAAATATTCTGTCTCTGTTTCACAATTCATTTTTGAAAAGTGTTATGACTATCGGGCTTATTTGCTGGTGGGGAAATCTTTCAGTCAAAAACAGGGGGGACTAAATAAGCTATATATCACTTTTTGCAAGATTGCTGGATGTTGTACACCCGAAACCAGTTTACAGCAATTGTACAAGTCGAGAACCCGGCAAATGGCAAATAAACTGTTATCTGACCCCACCCACTTCTTACACGACCAGTATGACCTTCTCCCCTCTGGAAGGAGGCACAGAGTGCCAACTGTACGAACTCAGCGTGCCCTGAAATCGTTCATTCCATCTTCTATCAAGTTCCTGAACCAGTCATAGATACATCACATCATTGATTAATGTAATCACTGTCTTTAATATTACCATATTGTTTTAACATATTTATTCATACTGTTTAATGAGTTTAATTCATTTACTATTGCTGGTATGTCATGACCGAATGGTTCATGATTCTACTATTATCAAAGTACAACACTCAGTATTACTAATCAGCAACTGCCTACATACTTGATTTTAGTATGTACATTTGCAATGTGATTTAAATACTATGCTATGCACCCTCCCCTATACAAAAGGTATTTCCATTTTGTTGACAAATAAAGTTATTGTTATTATTATACATCCGTCATTTAGAAAAATGGCGACCGTCAAAACCAATCCTTTCCATATCTTAAGAACTACAACACATGGAACTGTTATTTTTTGTGTCAAAATGTAGATTTTTTGGGTAGCGATTTCAAATATTTTACGTTTGCCCTTGTCCGACAATAACGTCAGCCGACATAAGCATCCGCCATATTTAAAGATGGCCATTGTCTATGTTTAAAAATAAAATCGACACATACCTCAGAAGGGCTGGATATATGTAGATAAAAGGGTTGGACTCTCGATAAGCCAAAGGGCTTCCTTGTCCACCTGCCATCTAGAGTTAATTCTCTGGATGGCAATCTTGTTAAATCTTGTTAAATCTAAATCTACAAGTCTAGAAATCTCAAAGACCATACACAGCAACGGAGGGGGAAGGATGTTTGCCGGTGTGTGGAAAACAGCTGCAAAGTGGAATGTGTTTCGAGGAATGTCGGAGAAGGTCAAAATAAACATATTTGAAATCACTAACCTCAAACCTTGCTTTTTTACGACATTGTTAAGGGTATATGTGATGTATTCTACAAAAACATTGGTATTGACATGCTTAATATATATATATATATATATATATATATATATATATAGTGGTTTATTGTACTATCTGGTGGTTCGACACACCAGAAAGTGGGAGGCGAATAATTTCATTTCTCGGCAAGATTCGGCATTATTTCTCACCGTGGCGATAATATGTTGTGTTATTGACGCACCAACATACTTCAGAGGCGCCACCATACGGACAATTGAACCATCTCAACATTTGTTTGTAAACATTCTCCATGGCCGTGCCGTCATTGTCGATCCGGCACAACAACAATGACTGAACGACTCCCTCCCGTTTCACTATCGGCACGTTCAACGTCCGTGGACTCTCGTCAGCAACGAAACGAGGCCAGCTAAGCGAAGATCTCAGCCGACTACACATCGACATTTGTTATCTGCAGGAGACGAAATCCCCCGGTGGATTTGATGAACGGTCAGGCAACTATCGGCTCCTTGGCTTGCAGTCACAGTCACGACATTACGGTCTCGCCTTCGCTGTCGCAATGCATTTGGAAGAAAGAATAGTGCGCTATTGGTCAGTGTGTGACAGAATCGCTGTAATTCAACTGCGCTTGGCCAATAACTCATTGCTAACAATCATAAACGTATACGGCCCGACGTCGCAGCGTGTTAACACTAACAATGCCGAGCAAGACGAGTTCTTCGCCAAACTCGCAAGTCTGACGTAGCAGTACTCGTCGAATGCCCTATTTTACATCGCTGGTGATTTCAACAGCTAGTTCGGTTACAAGAAGTTCGACGAGGAATTCATGGGAAAACATTCACGTGGCAGACGGAACATCAACGGCATAGCCCTCGCCGACTTTCTCGAGGTACACGGCCTGTTTGTCTGCAACACTGCATTCCAACACGCCGCTCGTCACAAAAAAACATGGCAAGGACAGCGCCGAGATGTGACGACAGGTCACACTGTACCCATATACAATGTGATCGATTTTGTCATCTGCCGACAGACACACAAAAGGCTCTTGACAGACTCCCGATCATACGCCGGCACTTTACTCGATAGCGACCACCGTCTGCTCGTCGCAAAGCTCGACCTCAGGATAATGTTCAACGTTTGGGGTCGAATCGAGAAGTTGCGCTCGGCGAAACACGTTCGCTACAACACCGAATTGTTAGCCAGCGATCCCTTCCGCGCACGGTTTCGTGACGTCGTGTCGGAAGCACTATCGGAAGTCAATACGAACACGTCAGCTAGTTGGAGATGGAACACGGTAGAACATGTTCTGAAGTCGGCGGCGGAACTGACCATCGGTCGGACCGCCCCAGCGGCCAGACGAGGTGTCCCACACTGTGTTGAAATGGCGGCAATGTCAGAGGAACAACGCAAGTTGAAACTGTGGCTGCAGAACACTCCAAACGCCATCCGCCGATGCGAACTGAAGCGCCAGCGCAACATAATCTTGCACGCTATGCGCCGAAAAGCCCGCGATAACGCCTCAGCGAGACTAGACAGGCTAGCGTCAGAAGTTGAACGTCTGCACGATGGCGCAAAAATGTTTCGTGCCGTTCATGAGATGACGAGGAAACCTGTCGTAAAGCTAACGATCCACGACGACGCTGGACGCGTTATCTGTAACACAGCTGAACTGAACGCGCGGGTCACCGAACACTTCAGTCGCCAGTTCAGCGACGAAGCTATAGAAGAACTGCCTGCCTTCACCGGAAGACCATCGCGACTGGCAGACCCAATCACAACAGAAGAAGTCAAGCGAGCGATCGGGAAATTGAACAGCCGCCGAGCCCGCGGGCAAGACGGCATACCGGCCGAATTTTTCAAATGCACGGCTGGCCTGCTAGCAGACACGATTGCCAGCATTTTTAACGATGCGCTGGAAAAACACGAACCGCTCGACCTAGGCAAAGGTGTGCTCGTATTAATACAGAAGCCGGGCAAACCAATAGGTCCACTAACGGTGTGCGTCCGATAGTCTTACTATCAGTACTCCGAAAGACACTGTCTCTCATCGTTCTATCGAGGATCGCGCCGAAAGTTGATGACTACCTGTCGCCGTCGCAATCGGGATTCCGACGCGGACGCAGCACGGCCGACGTAGTCTTCGGGTATCGTTGGCTCTGTTCTAAAGCGCAGCGTCAGCACGTATCAGTCGAATTCCTCGGCATCGACCTGACTCGCGCCTTCGACACCATACGTCGCGACAAGCTGTTTGATACGCTACAAACATTCGAGTCGGAACTGCGGATGATTCGCTTCCTACTCGCCGCCACGTCGCTCGAGCCACATCTTTCAACAGGCGATTGTCATTCATTCGCCACATCCCTCGGGACGCCGCAAGGCGACAGCCTCAGCCTCCCGACACGTCCACCAGCCGATGCCACTCTACCGCTGGACGTCGAGTACGCTGACGACACGGACTTCGTCAGCTCTTCTCGTTCGTTCCTCGACGAGATCGAGCGCATCGCGCCAGCTTGCTTAGCGGAGTGGTCGCTGACGATCAACGCATCGAAAACAGAACGAACAAGTATCAGCCGACACGCTGACCGCTTTCAAGAAGAGTGGCATATGACACGCAAGCTTGGATCGCTCCTCGGTGAAGCCCAAGACGTCGCTCACCGAAAGCAGCTGGCCAACGTCGCCTTCCGCAAGCTGTGGACACTGTGGTTTAGGCGATCACAGATCTCTCTACAGCTGCGGCTACGGCTACGGCTATACGAATCCTTCGTTGTGCCCGTGCTGACGTACAACCTGGGTACACGGGGACACACGAAATCAGAACTAGATCATCTGGATGCGTACCACCGTCGTCATCTACGCCAGATCATCGGCATATGTTCGCCACATCGCATTTCCAACGAGGCACTGTACCACCGTTGCCGATGCCGTCCCATCAGCGAAGCTGTCATAACTGCAAGATGGAGTCTATTCGGGCACGTGCTCCGTATGCCACCCGATGCACCCGCTCATCGAGCGATCGACAACTATTTCGCCGTGGACACTGCCGACAGCGTTGAGCGTGGACCTGCGACGCATAGGTACGCTACGTTGCCGTGCCGATGTCAACGCTCTGCGCGCACTCGACCGTGAACAGTGGCGACAATTGGGGCTGGCCATTTCAAAATAAGAAAGCATCACATGAATCCATGGAATTGACCTTTTTAAATTATTTACTTACATTTTTATTACTTTTTAGTGCAATTTCTACTGACTTTTTAACGATTATTTTATATACATTTTTTATCATATGGACATTTTAATTATACATGTATCTATTCATTTAAATATTTTAATTTATTTATATATCTATTTATTCCACTTCTACAAAGGAACTGTGATGGTATATTTCGTGCGGAATGGCACAAGCGAAACAGACGCGAACTACATCACGTCTGCCACGCGAAAATGCACATAATAATAATAATAGTGGTTTATAGTCTAACTAGAACATGACCCTTATACCATGAAATCACATAGCGGTGCCTCAATCGGTAGATTGGTGAACTGTGTCGACGAACCAACATCGTTCGCAATATCTAAGATACCCGGAAACGGCATGGTTGTATGTCCGTTTATAATTTATTTACGAATGATTATCGGGAAACCAGTTACGATTGGTTGAATAGCAGAAAACGTAAGCTTTCAAACGATATCAAGATCGTTGGGATCGGACGAACCGTAATGGTACTAGCAATCGTTAAAAAAGCGTTTTACACGTGTTTCGAGTTGTTCATTTTTCGCTCGCTTATCTATTTTTGATAGTTCATAATATATGGGACATTAGTTTTAACAGCCACCATCTTAAAAAAATGACGGGTGCCTATGTCGGACAATGATGACATATATGAACTCGGTACCCCCGAAAACATATATTTTGAGCCCACGATTAACTCTCTATGTGACGCAGTTCTCGAGATAGAGGAAAAACAAATATTGGTGGTCATTCTTTAAAATGGCCACGAAGAGCGTCCAGGGCAAATTCAGAGATGCTCCGGGGTCTAAATGCACGAATTTCGAAACAAATCTACCGAACCTCCCAATGTGCCGGTAGATCACATACAACATTTCTGCCCCATTCATGCAAACGTTAACGGAGATATGGGTCCACAACAGACAGACAGAGAACCAGAATGATTTATAAAATATATAGATGAAGAGTTGTGGGCCCAGTAAGTGAATTCTTTGATCTTCTCACATCGCATAGCATGTACCCATAAAGTAAGCTTCCAACTCGATTCTCAGAAAGACGCAGTACATCAATCTTCAACATTTTATGTAAACTGACAAAATCAGTCTTAAAAAGTGCTGCCGACACACTGATACAAATTTTCGGATCATCAACCTTACTTTATATTTATGGATATAATCGACCACAACAATCAAATCTAAAAATAACGGAAACACGCATATAAACGAACGAAGCGTTAGCAAGGATTAAACATGACATTCATACATCCGACATTTATAATAACATGGACAGGAGCCCAAGTTATAATTATAATCTTATATATCAAGTAATAGAAACTGCCAAAAATAAACACATGCCTATTAAATTTACTAAAATTCGTAAATATAGGCACAACAAATCTGCTCGGATAATTAAAGGCATACTAATGTCCATTAAATACAGAGATGATCTATGCAAACAACTGGAAATGACTGATCAAGATTCTGCAGAATATCACATGTTACGTTAACTTAAAAACATATAACTCAATACTTAAACGGAGCATACGAGGATGTAAGAGATCATACTATGAGTTAATTTTTAATAAATGTATACAAATTCAATACTGAAAATACATGGAAAACAATAAATGAAATTGTATCAAAACATAAACCCACAGCGCAATTTCCAATATGTTTTCAACAAAACAATGAAACTTATACAAATAAGATTGATATAGTCAATGAATTTAACGTTATTTTACACAAATAGGCTTCCAGAAAGTATATCATGTAAAAGCACAAATAAGGTTACTCAATACCTCATAAATAAAACGAATACAGTTTTAAAATTTACTTAAATACTAGAGACATCCATATCACAAATTATTCACAACCTTCCCAACAAAAATAGTTATGCAAATTATTGAAATCTATTGAACCAGAAATAGTCAAAACCCCAACAATATTGGTAAATCAAGTATTAAGTACTTGGAAAATGTCCTGATCAACTGAAAATTTCAAAAGTAATACCTACATGTAAACAAAATAATCCCACATAATTTTCTAACTGCATAACTGTATCAATTTTGCCAGTCATCTCAAAAGTAATAGAAAAAGTTGTTTATAACCAATTATTGATGTACTTTACAAACACAAATCTGTTATTCGATAATCAGTATGGTTTTAGAATTTGTCATTCCGCTCAATAAGCGGCTCTTGAAATGATTGATAGAATTACTACACAAATGATTCAAAACCAGTTACCTATTAGTATATTTCTTGATTTGTCTTAAAGCATTTGATACACTCGACCATTAAATTTTATTATAAAAGCTAAAGTACAATGGATTGGAACCCACATCCATACATCTATTACTTGACTATCTGACAAACCTTGAGGAGTAGGTGAAATTAGAAGAGGTACAATCAGACAATTTACCCTTGCAAACGGGCGTCCCTCAATTATAGGGTCATTGCTATTTATTATAATTTTGTTTTTATTATGTATCAATGATATTTCTCTAACAAGTACAACTGGGGCCTTAACAGGTGACACAAACACAACTAATACTGGATATTTTATTAATAAAGAACTCCTTAATATAGATTCATGACTAAAATTAAATAAATTATCATTAATATTAACAAAACAAAATATATGATTTTTCATATGCCGAATAAAAGGGTCGAAGAACTAACGCTAACAACTGACTGTGTAAACATTGATAAAGTTACATTGATTAGATAAGCATGACTCAAACCACTTGCTTTGTTTTGCCAAATTAGGCGTCCAACAAAATCAGTTCTCCAGAGTATCTTATAAATGAGCAGGTTTCTGTCATCATCAATGTATACTTACATGGTATGTATTTAAATATATGGCATAAAACAGTTTCTGAGTTTCAGTTCCCCTTTAATATTCAAGTAAGTACACTATATTCGTGTGATGTCTACGCATGATAACAGAGAAAAACGAACCTTCCGCGTCTATGGTTAGATCACGGATATTATATTCCCTGTTGACCAGGTTGTGATGTTGGCTTCCATCCATGGCCGCCGCGTCGACACCATTCCCATCACTCCAGTACATCTTTCTGAATCAACAAAATACACGTAATGGGTACATACAACTGAGCTCACAGAATATAAGAATGTGCTTTGAATGATTTCTTCCAAGGATCCATAAAAGTACTTCATATTTTGTAACAGTAAGTTATTTGTGAGTTGCACATCACTGTTAAGTGAAATAAACTACTTTAAACATAACCATACGAATCCATGGACACAATAGTGGCATTCCTCTTCATACTGCCAAACCAATAAGTTGTTCAGACATTAATACAATGTTAATGATACAGCTAAATATACGATACCAACTCATCATAATAACGGTTCAATTACGAATAATGTATGAAATGATATACCACACCGTTAACTCACCCTGTGATTGGGTCCAATGCTATGTAATCAATTGAAGTCGATCTCGATGTGACAAGAAGGAAGTGATGACTGCCATCAAGTGTCATCGAAGCAAGATAAGAACGGTTGAGTTCTGTGGCGAATATTCTGCCGGTGTAATACACGAGTCGAGATACGGGATCAACCGCGATTGAAGTAATCGAGCGGCCGTAATTGTGACCATCTAAAGCAGGATATAAAGTGTCAGCATTTGTGTTGGCCTGTGCATCTAAGAGTTAATAACAAACTAACCATTAGCAACTACAGTCAAGTATATAAGGCCATTAGTTTACTAGAATAATAAGGCCATTAGTTTACTAGAATAACCTTGTTGAACACACATAATTTCAACTACGTGGACAGCGCCATAGTGATAGAAAGCCTTACGCCACCAATGCCTACTCTTCCCAATTCGCCAATCGCCAAACTGAGGATATTATCCTAGTCTGCGTCACCGAATTTGTTTTGGCATTTAACTACTAAACATGTTACGTTCGCATGGTACACTGGCTGACATTATAACAGTTGCTATATGTGTGAATATAAATCGAAGGGAATATGAGAAACCAACACATGAAGTTGCATATATATGTGTGCGTGCGTGCGTGCGCGCGTGCGTGCGTGCATCGGATCCGAGGGAGAGTTGGGGGGCTTGTGAAATGTTGTACTACCCGTGTGAGCTGAACCTTACAAAACCATGGACAGTACAATAACATCCGTGGATTAACCCTTTACAGCTCAGCCATTTGTTTTAAGTTCCTGTTTCCTCACTTACTTGAACCATAACATAAAAAGATGATATCCACACATTGAAATATCGTTTCTAAAGTGTTTTCAAAACTATCCACTAGATGGCGCCACCACACAATACAGTTTTTTTTTTGTTATTTTGAGCTGGAATGGATTGAATTGAAGTAGCAATCTTCGCGCGGGTTTGGCTCTGTCAGAGTGGGAAATTATAATAACAAGCGCAGGTACAAAGGAAAAAAGATATCGATGCTGGCAACACAGGACCGAGGCCAGATCACGTATTTGAAAATATGTGTTAAAGGTATAGTTATTATATTCATCAATATCATAGCTACCATCCAAAGTGTATAATTGCACCGTGAACAGTATTATAATTCAATGTAGCACAAACCTTGATACATAACTTGTTCTTCATGTGTACCGTTTACGTACGCTCTTTTGATGTAGTAGCTCCAATAACCGTTAAACCAATACACTTTTTTTTCAACCGGGTCATAAGCTGGAGACTTGAAATCCTGGTGATTTATTGGGATTCTTATGGCGGAGTCGTTTGCTAAGTTCAGTTGCCGCAAGGTGTCAGACCGAGAGTCCCAAACAAGCAGAAAGTTGTCTTCTGTCAACCCACCTAGTAGACGTTTACAGAAAACACAAACAATATAAGATCACAATTATATTATGCGATATATTGCGTAGCTAATTATTAGTAATTATTGATTATGTAATCAACAACCATCTTAGTAATAGGGTTAGCAAAACTGTAAAACATGTTAAAACATCATCAATAATACGAATAAAACAAAGCGTATCAAAAGTAGATGCCATTGTTAATTGTCATGAAGGCATATTTATGTGGGTTGTTTTTCCGAAATTTCGGGAAACAACACGTTAAGTCAGTAAATGTCAATTCAAAACCCCCATTCCAGAATAAAAAATTATTAAAACGTGTCATTTGGGAAATATTTGTATCAGGATAACAGTACAGTAATGGTAAAATAAACAAAAATGTATAATTATTAAGGTTGTTGTTTCTAGAAATGATACTAACTATTAGTATATGTTATATAGATATATAATCAATAAAGTGTAGAAGTTTTAATTTGTATCGTGAACAAGTATTATATTTCATGTTAGGTAATCATGGGTGACGTTTTTGTTTGTCTGATGAAAGGGTTCTGGTCAATATAAGTTTGCCAATTAGTGTTTAATAAAAATAAAATTAAAGTTGTAAGGGAATTTTTTGTAAGGTATTCATTTTTTGTTTGCCGATTGTACACTTTTCACGAGAATTGCCCATATCATTGTATGATCATTTGTACCGAAATCTAGGATGTTTTCGTTTATCGTTAGCGAGTAAGTAGTGCATCATACTTGACACCGTCGTTGTCATCAAGGTTCAATAATGACCCGTGGAACTTAGAAAGAGACGTTCCCATTAATGCGTCGGAAAAGCACAAGGATTTTCCACTTTTGTATACAATTGTAATTGTAATATATTGCAATCAGAAATGCCACTTGGATCTATGGAAATTTTCTGATATAGCGCCCATAGTTAATGTGTCTAAAATGATAATACGTGTGTAATTATTAATAGAGCTACTAAAAATACGAGTAACAAAATAAAACGTCGTCTATGAAGTCGCTGAAACAAAACTGTGCTAAACAATCATGAGGTAAAGCCATAATTCAATACATATGACATACAACAAGTATAGTCTTATATTGTGGACAATTATTTTAAATTAATTAAAAATATATGTAATAATAATTGAATAAATAAATATACAATAAAATATTTACAAATAAATATTTATTAATATAATACATTAGTATAATAGTACGCAATTAAAATAATATACTAATCAATATTATGACGTGATAATGGGGAGTAAGTGTCACATAAATCTCGAGATTGAAAGAATGTTTAAAATAATGAGTCTAAAGCTACGATTCCATATGTTCGGAAACGCGTAGAGAAACGCAAGCTGAATGGGGAATACCTCTGTAGTGACGTCACTACTGGGAATTTCCTATCCGATTCGTGTGCGGATACGATTGGTAACGCTACACGGAGCGATTCAATTTGCCGCAGCCGCATCCGCATAACAAAACTCATCCGCCTATGCATGTTTGGAACTACTTATGTTAATTTCCACTATGGAAACACACAGTGACGGCACTATATTCATTGTTTTACCGCATGCCGCATCCGCATGCCGTATCCGTACATATCGAATCATAGCTTTAAGGTACGCTTTAAAAGTGTTCAAACACTCAATCAAACGCGGGTCTTCGGGTGGCGCGTTCCAGAGAGTCGGTCCCGCTCAAGAGAACGAACGGAAGCCGTATCACTCAAGATTGTGGCGCGATCGGCAGAGACCATAATATAACAGGCCGAGAGGGCCATAAACGCGGTACACTTTACGCGTTGAATAACAAGTTAACGCACTGAATTGTCAACCAATGAGGACTCGGATAATTTAATGCGTTAACTTACCAACCAATCAGGTCTCGAAGAATTTAACGCGTTAAGTACCTGAAATTTCAGTTGGAGGCTGGTCGACTCTTACTGATCAGTGGATGATGTTTTTATTTCTTGCATACCAAACTGGCAACGCGAACCTGGTCGGAGCACAGCTCGGATATCGGTTTCTAGTAAAGTACACCTCGGTCAATCTATATGCTTTTTAATTTAGTCCACTGTGTAGTGTGCACATAATCTTAAACACTATTATATAAGCAGGGAAGGTACAAAATAAACGCATAACACGAAAGCGCCAAAACGTTTAAAACTGAGGTTTCAGTTTGGGTTAAATACTAAATTTCTTTTATTCATTTTAAATTTGGAATGTATGTAGAAGTATAACAGGACATGGTGGCAACATATATCTTCACACAAGGATTGTTTTCTGTGATTGTATGCTACATTCAATACCGGCTCCAATTTATGAGAATATAACAATATTTGGTCAAATAATATTTTACTACATAGCATGTGTGTGTGAGTGCGTGTGTGTTTGTAGTACATGACACTGCCTGTTATCTTGTATGATATTTAATTTGCTCTCCTTCCAAAATGTCTTACACGTTGAACGCATTACGAATTTCATTTGATATTATACATCCTGTAATTATATTTTTTTCAAAACAAACTACACATACTTAAGGGTTTACATTGACGCTATTTTTATTTTTATTAACACGTGTTATACACAGCTGTATATACATTGAAATGTATATTGTTTTACGCAACGGGGATGATTAAAATGTTACTGTAATATAAATATTAATATTTGCTATTCCCTAATGCAATAATTGTTGAAGTAATAGCAACACTTTAAGACATTCTGCAAATGCTAAAATGACTCCGGATTCGATCATTAGTAACCATTGTGTGAAAGTACCATAAATAAATGTTGATGGCGTAAGACAGAAGTGGTAAGCTCTACCTTTAAAGGGGAACTGAAACGGAGATGTTATATGATATATATGTAATGATAAGTAAGTTCTTATATTTGTGGAGTAGCTTAAGTCCAAATTTTAGTGAAAACGTGACACGCTGGAACAAAACTTTTTTGGCACATACAAAGGACCATACAAAACTTTTGAACGGGGGCTGCCCGATTTTAAAGGTCACGGTCAGATCACGGTCATCATCTAGTTCTGACCTACTTTTTGTTCCTAGTCAACACTAACATTGGAACTAGGACTTTTTTTGTTGCTGCACCGACTCTTTGGAATATGCTCCCTCTTAGTGTTAGATCAGTTAACAATATTATAAAATTCCGTCGTCATTTAAAAACTTATCTTTACGACCTAACCCTACGGGTCGTAGCTCCCTAGCGCCTTGACCCGTCTGTTTACAACTGGAATACTGCTTATGGATTTTGAGATTGACCAATATTTTTGTTTTGATGCGCCTCTGAGCTTGGTTTCCAAGGATTTAGGCGCAATAGAAGTTATCTTATTATTATTATTAATGTCCAATATCTCGACATATAATATCTTTGAATGTTTTGAAACACTGCTTTACATTTTGAAAACACTCCTTTCCACAGGATGATTTAATAATTTGCATAAATTCAAAATGGCCGTCAAATGAGCAAATACATATAGATCGTCTTTTTATTACGACAATTTCCATAGTGGCCTCAAACAAAATATTTTTGCACACATATACGTTATGACGATACATAACGTTTGAGAGGGGACTGCCCGGTTTTGAAGGCCAAGATCAAGATCAAGTCAAAGGTCAAAGATAAAAATATGTGTTTATCAGGAATTTGTCTTTTCAAGCTTATATTCAACCCAGAAACATGCTTATGGTGCATGAACCAACATTAGGGTCTAGGAATCCACTTCTGTTTGAGAATACCTTCAAGTGTCGGCAATATTGGATTAAACGATGGCCGCCATACGAACATTGATTTTAGAATGATCCCTATACTCGGTAACTAAATCTAGCATCTGCTATAGTAATACATGGGCTTCTACTCCGTGTTGTCACCTAGTGGGTGTTAAAGGAACAATACAGAATGGAGGACAGTTTGGTACACGATGCTAACGTCTAAAGTTATCAGATGCACTACATACAAGCAAGGTGTCTACATTTTGTCTAGAAGATAACACTAACTATAGTATAACTATTATTTCATTCTTATAGCATAGCTTTAGTGTTTGAGTGTTATAAAAGTTGTTTTAGTGTAATATTTACGATTACGATTTACGATTGCACGAACGCAATGATAGAGCAAGCACTGCACTCAATGGAACGTTCGGGGGAAAGAACAGAATTCCAAATATATCAAGGATATGCTTGTTGAAAGGAAGACCTCCATCCACAAGGCCATCAAAAAAACAACTGCCCCTATTCAAGCTCACTCCACTACGACGAACTCGCAGGCGAAACACCAATTCCAACAAATGAAGAGTGACTGCAATCTCTTCAGCCAGCAGTTCATCGCGGTATAAGTCCGTAACACCAAACTGGAGGAGTTTTGCGCACATGAAAACCACCCGTGGCCGCCAGCATTGTCCCTGCATGGGAAACTTCGACTAACATGCACCAAATATGAGCTGTTGCATTGCATTGAACCAAATGTCCAGCAAGAGGCACCCTCTCATTTTGATGCCAAAGTGTTTGATGGTGCTGCGACAGTGCACGCCCTACCACTAGAAAACACATCGACATTCGGTGAATACAGCGACACCATCTTCATTCCCTGGACTGAAAGACAACTTCAAGGCTGCTATAGAATTGACATCGCCTGGGACGCATACCGATCTGACAGTTTGAAAGCCACAACACGAGAAAAACGGTGGAAGGGCGTCCTCAGAAAGGTGTCCCGCGATGCCAAATTGCCCGTGTACTTTGCAGGCTTCTTATAGGATGCCACAAACAAGGAAGAGCTCTTCAAATTTCTGACGGATGATGTAGTGAAACATAAGTTGACTACCCACAAACTAACCATGTGTATATTACCAGTGGTTCAAGTGTAAAGTCAAATCGCGCTGACATATCAATGTCGGGGAATGACCACGAAGAGGCAGACAGTAGAATATGTCTACATGTAGACTATGCGCTAAATGACGGGGCAACTACTATTCTCGTCAGAACCGTAGACACCGATGTAGTTGTTATTTTGGTGGGAGTCTTTCACGATCTTGTCCAGCACAATCCAGGAATGCAGTTGTTGGTTGGCTTTGGTACAGGAAAGCACTTCCGCTACTACCACGTCAATTCAATTTACCAAGAACTTGGGGATGAAAAGCTCGTGCTTTGCCGTTTTTTCACGTTTTCTCAGGTTCTGATGCAATATCTCTGTTCAGCGGTAAAGGCAAGAAGTCAGCTTGGAAGGCATGGAAAGCATATCTTCAAATTGGGGCGGGTATTTGCGCTGTTTTCACGGGTGATGCAGTCGCGACTGGCGAAGTCAATTACTAGTTTGACTCAGCTAACTTCTGCACTTCGCGCAGGGGATCAGCCAGGGCTAGTTTTGCATGCAAACAGCCTTGGCTTGCGAGGATGGTCGCGACTGCATCACCCGTGAGAACAGCGCAAATACCCGCCCCAGTTGAAGACGGATAAACGAATTCTGGGAATCCCAATATATAATGACCCGTTCGCCCATTAGTACGAGCAGCTGAGCGGTATTGTGTATTCGAATAATTGCTTCTGTACTTCCTAAACATTGCATGTAACATGAGCCAAGGTTGGTTGAAATTAGTTTTATTATGATCACCTGACCTGCCGACATCCACTAATCTAGTGAGCGATTTCATAGGCTGAGCTTAAATTCAGAACTTCGCAAAGCGATCAGCCAGGGGGTACTGCTGGCTGGCACTGACGTAATCAGCAGCAGCGACCCCTGGCGCGCGAAGATGGCTGGTACGGCTGACATACGCAAGGGCCTGTGCCACACCGGCGTACGGGTTTCACCAAGTGTGCGAGCCACGTTCCGACTCCGGTAGTCCATGACAGCGACAGAGTGATAGTAGGCAATTGTCATTTAATGTGGACGATGAAGACGAGTCAGTGGCTGCACTCGATTGGTCAGACCGCTGTAGCACGAGGTGCACCCGGTCTGCTTATTTAGCATTTGTTTGACCCGGCGGTACTGCGCACGCATCAATCCGGTGTAGCACGGATTGCTTGTCCAGTTTGGGAGGGTGTCATGCGGTTCAAGATGGCGACGTTAGTTGCCTATAGAATAGGACACAAGTTTGCATTTATTCTAGTGAATTTATTATCATGATAAAAACAAGTTGACATAATAAAAGTATAAAAAATATAATGCTTTGTCACAGCCTTTTTGTTTTTGTACATAACTCCTTTTAAAACAATTGCACATTTGGGGTTTGCAAGATAAAAAGTTCTAGATAACCATATAACTAGCCACAATAATCTATTTTCAGTTGCTTTTAGGAAGACAATCATCAAAATATTAAAACAACAATGGTTATTTACATCATCGTGTGGGGGGAAATAGACTCTGCTACTTGGATTTTTGTTCACTTAAAAACCATTTTAGTGCTTGTACACCTGGGCAATGGAATACAAATGAAATAAAACTGCCATTGAAGAATATAAAGAATAAAACAAAGTTCATACGAATTGTCCATAAATTTGCATTATCAAACCAACAAATGTAATGTAGAGGGGGTGACCAGTAGTAATGATAACGCTTAAACCTCTGATTACAGATTGTTTGTGATGTTATCCCTCTTGATTCTTCCATCAAGTACATGGTAGTTTGGGATCACGACATTTCCTACAGGTTGCATCACAACCTGATTGACATTGTCATTCTCAACATCATCATGGTCATAGTCCACAAAGTCTTTCTTTTTCTGTCCATCTACCAAACACACCTGTACCGCGACCCGAGTGTAGGACAGTTGCCCAGTGGACACTTGCCCAGTGGTCAAATGAAAAAGTGGACACTTGCTCAGTGACAAAAATGCCATAAATGTAATAAATAAAAGTCCTTTTTTATAACAGTATAATAGTTGTTTTATAGCATTATTATTTTATAACAAAATAACAAGAACTTGATGATACAACACTTTATTTATATAACATAAATATGCACACATTCATAATTTCATTTCCGGAGAAGGGGGGTTTTGTTGGACATTTTCCCGGGGTGGACGGTTTTGTTGGAGATTTTTCCGGTTGATAAGGGAGGACTGGAGGAAGGAGATTTTCCTGGGCTGGAGAGTATTGTTGGATATTTACATGGCCGATATCAGAGTAATTAAGTATGTCACATTTTCCATATCGATTGTGGGGTAGTGTTGACCATTTTCAAGGTCAAGGGGTGATATCCAACATTTGTTTACAGTTTCTATCACTACTTGTCCCAAGAGAAACCCTTGCCTCGGCGGAAAGGGTTATGCACCCATCGCACACCAAGCCTGCGAGCGTGATATCCGTGATGAAATAAACGTAACTCAGACACCAAAGTTTTTTATTGAGCACCACGATTGTCATTGTACGTGGGTGTCAGCGTGACCAAGCTTACGGCAGCAAAACCAAATGTTCTACTAAGTTTTCCACTGTCACTGGTAAAGCAGTATGCATATTAAATATTATTGGTATACAATATTTAGCATCATCACATTATCCTTTTACACTCATAGTTTGAGTGAAATAGCTGCAGAGGTGAAAAAAAGTGGACGGGGTGCAGGGAGAGGAAGGGGTGTGAGGAGAGGGTGTGGGCGAGGACGAGTGTGTCAGAGGAAGAGCATGTCAGTGAACAAAACACTGCTCGCATCGCTAAGCAGCGTAATCGTAGAAAGGAACAATTGCAGATATATTTGTATTTATGTGATACTACACATTTTAAATAAAAATTAAATGCAACTGACAAAATACTTATGTTCTTGTTTATAAACATTTGAAGAATGTTTAATCCATGTGCTCTGGCAAACCACCAGTTCATATAAAAATCCCCTGATTGAAATCAATGTAAAACAATTGTGTGTGTGTGTGTATGTGTATGTGTGTGTGTGTGTGTGTGTGTGTGTGTGTGTGTGTGTGTGTGTGTGTGTGTGTGTGTGTGTGTGTGTGTGTGTGTGTGTGTGTGTGTGTGTGTGTGTGTGTGTGTGTGTGTGTGTGTGTGTGTGTGTGTGTGTTTTGCGTGACTAAAATATATATGTCAATAATACTAACATTTCACAAATAAATAAAAATTAATCATACACATCTTAAAGGGGCACAACACGTTTTTTGTGTGTTATACATTTGCACAAACATCAGCACAGTTTGTCAATGCTGTAATATATTTCACAATGAATCAGTTAACAAATATGTTGTAAATGTCACTGATACGGACCTTTGACCTGATATATCAAAAATGTGTAAAGTCAGATTTTGGTAAATGTTGATATTATTAAAACAACAACTTTGTAATTCACTGCTTAATGCTGCATTCTGAGTTAAGCTACTATTTGTAACAGTGCAATATGAATAATATTGACTTATTTTACCTCAATTACTACCATATATGTTACTGTGGCATTTGATGTCATTTGCTCCGAAAGTAATTGTGCTCAAAAAGTAATAAATATTATTGTTATTATTATTACATTGTAAATGTGTTGATTAGACACAGAATGACGTATATGTAAATTTCAAACAAAACATTATAATAATACAAACGTATTTTATAGTATACAATAATAGTAACATGTTACTTTTTAACTGTTTACTTTTTGTATGTTACTTTCTTTCGAGTAACTGATTGAACTGGTCTGCCTGTGAATAACAGTGTAATGTGCATAGTGAAATTGAGGTTCTCTTTAATTCCACTTAATATAAAATGTTATACAAAACAATCTGAATGTAAAAATTAAACATTAAACATTAAATTCAACAATTTCATTCAAAAATGAGCAAGTACATAAATTTGAAATGAATCAAAGAAATTTAGTTTTTGACCCAAACTGAAACATCAATTGTACACTGTTTGCCGTTTTTTTATGCATTTATTTTTGCACTATCCCCTTGTTGAATACTGGTGCTTAAATTAATGTGCAAACTGCACAGAGGAATGCATTGGAAAGAGTACAGACCGACCAGGGACTACTTTGCTTGAAACCGACATCCGAGCTATGCTTCGACCAGGTTTGCTTTGTAGTTCGGAAAAATTGTTCGCTGGCCAAGTCTCGGTACGGTTGTGATGCTATGATACTTTGCCGATCACCTCGCTTAATTCGTAGGACTGGGCCAACTCAGGGCGGTGGAGTAAAAGGTCTGATACTTCGTACATTGCATTGCTATCGTTACTAGATAGTTCATACAAATTTCGTACATTCAAACGTGGTAATCCGGTGTACGCTCTACAGTACCACGGAAACAATGCAATATGGGTACCAGGTACGATCGATCGACAGACAGGACCGGTATCTTACACCGTTCTACTCGAAGATGGCGCTATCGTGCGCCACCACATCGATTAGCCTTAGGGAAGACTGTCGAGTCACCGGGTGGCGCCACTGGTGCAACCTACGCCGATGGAGATATCTCCAGAGGACAAGGCTGAACCTCAAGCCTCTCAAACAACGCAGTTTCGCTCATCACAAAACCTCCCACCCACTCCAAGTCAGCCAAGCACGTGCTTCGCCACATGTGCCATAGCGGTGCAGGAGTCGCAGCAGTAAAGCGTGGTCAAGGGTGTCAAATGCAGCAGATTGGTCCAGTTGTTGTAACTGCCGTGCAATGAAACGCTCTGCTGTCTTGGCTACGAATGAAATATTGAAGCTGAAGCGACAATTGGAGAGTACGTTGACGTCATTATCACATCTCTTCAATACTTGTATCACAACGGCGTGCTTCGTCGCCTGTTAGGACCGGGGAGAGAGCATCAACGTGCAGCTTCGGGTGCGACGATAGCAGTGGATCAAGTTCACATGAATTGGTTGCTGATACTAAGCCTATCTTCTTCACGTCTGTCGGTGACGCAGCCTCAAAACACACCAGTCAATAGTTCAGCAACTGGCTGTCGAGGCAGATCACAAAGGAGCGCATCAATTTTCTCGGAAAAGCATCTCTGGAAACTAGTTGCAAGTGCAAAGTCAGTTGCATTAGATCTTTCAGGTAGGGGCCGGTTACCGTCTCGGCCAAGCAAGGTGGTATATCTTATAGACCAGTCGCATGTTGCAACCAGCTTCCATGATCTTCCAACAAATATTGTAATTTTGTGTTAATGATTCCTGCTTACATTTGTAATAAATAAACGATCCTAACAATGTTTATTTAATTTATTATTTATTGTGGTATCTGACATATACCGTGGTTATAGTTGTTTTATTCTAATATACCCAGCAACCGGCATGTGTCTGTCACACGGTACGAATCGTATGCATGGTATTTGCTATAAAAACTAAGACATTATGAATGCATTGACATTGGCTTTAACAGGTTTAATAAAACAATTAACTTTAAAAACAATGTTTTTAATATGAAGATAGTGATTTAAGCAAGCTCATGGATCTAGAGAGTTGAGGGGAAGAAACAAGAAAGAGCTACACTAAAGTCTTACCAAGTGCACTTCCTGCCAGGTTGAGGATTCCCACGAGCAAAAGAAGCCATGCTGCTTCTCGTTTTCTTTTCATCCTCGCTTGTATGAAACACTAAAATGTAAAATTGTTATCACAGTCAACAGTCCAAATAATGACACAACTTTGAGGAAAACAGCACGTTTGCACACATAGTTGTAGATTAGACAAACTGTTGATGTTTACTTAGAGTGCCACGTTTAATTAAATTAAATTGTGTCACTTCAATAATTATCGTTAGATCATTAACTATGCGTTACGAACAACGATATGTGCTTTTGCTAAAGCAACTCAAAGCACGCTATTGTCAGGGAGCACATGGGTCGAAGTGGAAACCTAATCAGGCTAATGCTATTTTTCGTTGCCTTACGTTTTTTTAATTCAAACCTTTCTGAATAATAATTCAGAGGGCAGCCCTCTCACATCAGTTTGCCTCACTCTGAAAACTAGATCTACATTCAAGTCTACGGATTCCAGATTTTGGGTGTAACTACAGAGAATGCACATTTGCCAATGTTAAGCTTAGTCTTCGTAACTTCGGATATCTGAAAAATGCAGAAAACTAACCAAATAGGATGGTCGTTGTATAGAAAAGGCAGGCTTTGTAATAATGCCTAACTTAAATTTGATTCGATACGGAACCGGAGGCCAGTGCAACTTTTTAAGTAGTGGTAGTGATGACGCGTAAACGACGTGCTTTGAGAACCACGTGTGCTAAACAGTTATGTACACGTTGGAGTTTACCTAAGTCCATTTACCAATGTTGTTAGTAGTGAATTGCACAAGCCAATGCGACTGCTAATTAGAGCTACTGATATTATTTTAGCAGTAGATAAAGATAAATGACGCCGAATTTGACAGAAATCACGTACATATTATGGTAGAAACAGGATTTGCATACATGATAAATATTCTGATGTCAGTAGCGAATTTCCAAAAAAGTGAATCCTGTAGGCATTTCTTAGTATAATTTGCCAACAAACGTTTTTAGGGTAATTTGAGTGTGCTGAATCTAAATTCCATGTTGGCAATCTGTGGGAAACGTCCATGACCCTAAATTTCAGAAAACAAAAAATACGTCAGATTAACCCCCGAATATAATCCAACACCCTTCTAATTAGCATAAAGTTGATCACGTTATAAAATTAACCAATGTTGGTAATATATGGGAAAGGTGTTGACCCCCTTAATTACAAAAAGACAAAACTACGTCAGTTGTATACCCGAAAGCAAAAATAAATAAAGGCCATTCTTACTAACGTAATATTGATCTCGCCAAATATATCTATAATAAAACATTTTCCCTAATGGAGTGAGATAAATAAATATAAATAATATTGCAATCATTTATCATGACCGATATTTAAATTAAATAAATATACAAATATTTATTAAGATTAAGAACAAGTGTGAATAAATGTAAAGTGATACATGGAGACCTGCACTAGAACTGAAAGATCGTTGACGTTCATACCACCAATACAGTTTAACACAACTCTAATCACTGATCACAGCTATGTACTACAAGGAAATAGTTATACCGAATAATAAATTAATAAAATACCAATATAAATACATGTAACATGTGTTTATATTTATATACAACAAACTAGTTTAACATTGTACAATGCACTATACGATATGATATGAACTGTCAACAGCTGATTGTATCTGAAGTTAGAATTATCAATAAGATGGTCACAGGGTTTCTAGTGGTGTCATAACGACACGGTTTGTTTGTCTAGCAGCACAACATTTCCTTAACGACAATCATAGCAACGTGTACATAGTTATAGTTAGCTCCTAATTAAACAATACTGCAATAAGATAATTGTTATCTGGATTTAGCTTCAATTTACTTGCTTCTATCAACAGACATATGTCAGTGAAACAGCCATTTAAAGTTGATAGAGATACCTATGCTTCTGTTGGTGATAGTGATATATAAACATGTGTGTCGTCAGCATACAAGTGATGATTTATGTTATTGGTATTGGCTCGCGTAGGGGATATAGTGTATAAGCTAAACAGAACAGGACCAAGAACTCCAAATGGGATATATTCTTAACAAGATAATGAGCTAAATATGTTAATACTTTGGTATCGGTCGAACTAAACCACTGAAGAGCTGTGCCATAAATCCCACAATGTCTAGCCTATAGAGCCATATACAAAATATACGTAGAGGTCGAGTTCACGAATTATTGCACACACACGCAATACAGCCGGGCAATAAATCATATCTCGAAAAGTACTTTCAAAAACATACTTTAATAGTGTCTATACTCAATCTAATGACGCGTCCTTTTAAGATATTATATATGCACCTTCAATTAACTGCTGATATACATGTGTGTATGTGTGCGTGCGTGTGTGTAGGTGTCCGTGCGTGCGTGAGTGAGTGAATGCGTGGGTGGGAGGGTGAGTGACTGAGTGACCGAGTGAGTGTACGCGTGCGTGCGTGCGTGCGTGCGTGTGTGTGTGTGTTGAAATGTTGAGAATGGAGCAGCACAACATTTCCTTAACGACAATCATAGCAACGTGTACATAGTTATAGTTAGCTCCTAATTAAACAATACTGCAATGCGTGCACATTCGGAAAAAAATACATAAAATCGCATCTGCCTTATTGTTTGAACAAACTTGTGTGATAAACGAATGACTGTTTCGACAACTTGTGCACTTGCACAGATCGGCACATGACTGTCTTGACTTTCAACAGCAACAGTTGTCACCGACACACTAGTTGGTACAACTGCACGACACTGTCGCATTACAGGTATCTGGAATAGCGGGGAGAGTTACCAGGTGCGGTCACGGGTCTTCAGATTTTAATTTCCACCCTAGGAGGTTACGTCTGGAAATTCTGGATAGACGCAGTGGGCTTGATCCACATTTTGCCTGTTAGTGGGACCTCTTGATGTGCAGTCTTGCTACATTTGTCGTGGATGGAAACGCCTCTTGTGATGTTCCATTGCAGAAAAGTACAGTTCTTGCCTTATCTCATGTGGTCATGTTGGGGAGACTGTCCATCCTGTTCAGAAATGCTTCCACAGCCTGATGCATTGCATCTTGTCAAAATGGGCAACTAGAAAAGCAAGAATATCATTGTCCTGAACTACCACCATCACCGAATCTGCAGTTGTATGTATACAATACAAAACAACACGTGTGTCTGCCCTCTCGTGGATGGCTTGCAAAATACTGGTGTCTATTTCTGTGTCCGATTCCTTGACACGTGTTGTTTCCCTAAAATCTTCAGACACAGCCAATGTGTTCTTTGTTGAAAACCCAGTAAGTTCCTCCAAAAGAAACTCGACCAAATCTGCCTTGTTGTCCACAAGAGAGATACACTTCGCTCCTTAAAGGAAAGTATTATTATAATTACATTATCTGGTCAGTATTACGTCAATTAGAAGGGCGTTCATCCATTTTTGTTTTCGGGTGAAAAACTGACGTATTTGTATTTTTACAATTTAGGGGGTCATGGATCCCTCCCACATATTATCAAAATGGATTAATTTATTACGTGATCAATATTATGCTAATTAGAATGGTGTTGTTTCACACTCGGATGTTAATGGAACGTTATTTTGTGTTTTCAAAATTTAGGGGGTCATCGACCCCTTCCACAGATTGCCAACATGGATTTTTGGTTTCAGCACACCCAAAATACTCTAAAAAGGTTTCTTGGCATATTCGACTAAAAATGCCTACGGAACGTTTTAAAAGCTGAAATCACGGTCAAAGACAACATCTAAATTTCGAACGGTATTTGATGGTGATTTAACCGTAAAGTGGTCGACAACATTGTTTCTTTGTTGTTGTTTTTTGTGCCAATAATTTAATTAGATAATTGTTATCTGGATTTAGCTTCAATTTACTTGCTTCTATCAACAGACATATGTCAGTGAAACAGCCATTTAAAGTTGATAGAGATACCTATGCTTCTGTTGGTGATAGTGATATATAAACATGTGTGTCGTCAGCATACAAGTGATGATTTATGTTATTGGTAATGGCTCGCGTAGGGGATATAGTGTATAAGCTAAACAGAACAGGACCAAGAACTCCAAATGGGATATATTCTTAACAAGATAATGAGCTAAATATGTTAATACTTTGGTATCGGTCGAACTAAACCACTGAAGAGCTGTGCCATAAATCCCCCAATGTCTAGCCTATAGAGCCATATACAAAATATACGTAGAGGTCGAGTTCACGAATTATTGCACACGCACGCAATACAGCCGGGCAATAAATCATATCTCGAAAAGTACTTTCAAAAACATACTTTAATAGTGTCTATACTCAATCTAATGACGCGTCCTTTTAAGATATTATATATGCACCTTCAATTCACTGCTGATATACATGTGTGTATGTGTGCGTGCGTGTGTGCAGGTGTCCGTGCGTGCGTGAGTGAGTGAATGCGTGGGTGGGAGGGTGAGTGACTGAGTGAGTGTACGCGTGCGTGCGTGCGTGTGTGTGTGTTGAAATGTTGAGAATGGCATTCCTCATCTTGGTCAAGTCGGATACGTATATTAGAAGAATTACGGTAATTGAACTTCCTCGTTCAGGTCCGAGTCTTTATGCTACAAGGCTAAATCAAGCACTGAATAGTTCTTTTGAGTCGTGGCTTCTGGCATACATGTTTATGTGAAACAAACTACGTGACCGTTATACGGCCGCCAGTGCAACTCGGGCGGACTGCTCTCTGATTCCAAAAGATAACACACTATTACTAAAGAGATGGCTTTGTAACTTGAAACTGTATACTTGTATTACTAGTCGAACTTATGATTGCTTCACATGTCCATACCCGTGTGTGTGAGTGTGCGTGTGTGAGCGCGTGTGTGCGTGCGTGTGTGTGCGTGTGCGCGTGTGTGCGTGTGTGTGCGTTCGTGTGTGTGCGTGTGTGTGCGTGTGTGTATGTGTGCGTGTGTGCGAGCGTGCCCTCGCTCGTTCGTGCGCATTTGACGTTCTTTTATATTATCTTTACATTTGATAGCCAATCTTCCATCAGTTATAGCTACTAAGTGTGAAGAAAGCAGAAAAGCCCGCATAGAATATTTGAAGAACACGTCAAATAAAGAGAAGAGAGAAATATACAGGGACAGGAACAGACTAGTGAAGAAGGCAATGTGAATTCACAAGAGAAAAGAGCTTGAGGAAAAGATAGAACAATGGAACAGGGTTTAAAGAAACGAGCGAGAAATTACTAACAAGTCTCGCAAACATCTCACGGCTGCAAAGGATAGTAATGGAAACCTGAAAACGGCTCCAGCTGAGGTCTTACAATGTTGTGAAATCTACTTCCAGAAACATCTTAACACAAATTGGTCAAGAACAGAGGAAGCAGTTAAAGCTAAACAGAACAGGACCACGAACTCCAAATGGGATATATTCCTAACAAAATAATAAGCCAAATACGTTAATGCTTTGGTATCGGTCTGAAATATACTAATATATATATAACAGAACTAAACCACTAAAGAGCTGTGTCGGAAATCCTACAATGTCTAGCCTATAGAGGCACATATAAAATATACGTAGTGGACGAGTTCACGAATTATTACACACGCACGCAATATAGCCGGGCAATAAATTATATCTCGAAAACTACTATTAAAAACATATTTTTTTCATAAATTGTGTATATACTCAATCTAATGACGCGTCCTCAAGCTCCTTTTGCATACCAGCAGTTAATTGAAGATGCATTTATAATAATAAATGCTTCTTCCATTAACTGCTGGTATGCATGTGTGTGTGCGTATGTACATGTGTGAGTGAGTGAGTGAGTGAGTGAGTGAGTGAGTGTACGCGCGCATGCGTTTGTGCGTGCGTGCGTGCGTGTGTGTGTGTGTTGAAATGTTCTGAGTAGTATTACTCATCTTGGTCAAGTCGGATACGTATATTAGAAGAATTACGGTAATTGAACTTGTTCAAGTCCAAGTCATTATGCTAGAAGGCTAAATCGAGCACCGAAAAGGTCTTTTGAATCGTGGCTTCTGACATACAGGTTTATGCCCAGTAAACACTAATACATGACCGTTATACGGCTGACAGTGTAACTCGTGCGGACTGCTCACTGACTTGTAATACTAGTCGAACTTATGATTGCTTCACATGTCCATTCCCGTGTGTGCGTCCGTGTGTGCGTGTGTGCGTGCGTGCGCGTGTGTGCCTGTGTGCGTGCGTGCGTGCGTGCGTGCGTGCGCGCGTTCGTTCGTTCGTACGTATTTGACGTTCTTTTATATTGCTTTTATATTTGATATCCAATCTTCCATCATTTATAGCTACAGGGTGTGAAGAATGCGGAAAAGCCCGCATCAAATATTTAAAAAACACGGCAAATAATGAGAAGAGAGAAATATACAGAGACAAGAACAGACTAGTGAAGAAGGCAATACGAATTCACAAGAGAAAAGAGCTTGAGGATAAGATAGAACATATGGAACAGAAATTCAAGAAAAACAATGCACATAACTTGTTCAGAAACGTGCGAGAATTTAGTAGCAAGTTTCGCAAACATGTCACGGATAGGATAGTAACGGAAACCTGAAAACGGCTTCACCTGCGGTCTTAAAATTTTGTGAAATCTACTTTCAGAAACATCTTAATAGAAATTTGGAGCAAGTAGCTTAATCTCTATTCATGGTAAATTGTTTTGTAAGATGATATTCACAAGAATAAAATACACCAATTTGCAATTTGGATTGTGGAGAAACGGGGGAAACGATATATGCTATCTTCATAGTGCGCCAGATCATAGAAAAGACAAATGTACACCAGCTCCCAGTATATGTCAATTTTGTGGATTCCAAGGCCGTATTTGACACCATTTGGAGGGATGCATTATGGAAGATGCTGAGATCAATTGGGGTGGACCCCAAAATGACATCACTGATTGAGGTCATGTACGAAAATGTCGAATATGCTGTTATCATATTGGTCAGTTGACAGATTGGTTCAAAGTTGAAATTAGAGTGAGGCAGGGCTGTCTGCCATCACCTATCCTGTTCAATGTTTTCCTCAAGTTTGCCATGGCTGACCTGAGCCTATCTAAGGAGTTCAAACTAGTTACAGACACCAGTCTTGACATCAGGTATGCTGACGACACAACACTAATATCTACCATATTCGAGAAACTATAACTTGCAACTGAAGAGCTTCAAACAACCTGTAACAAATGGGGTACGATAAAATAACAAAGATAAGACTAGAATACATACATAATAACAGCATAATAAGACTACACGTTACTCAAATATAATAATAATAAAATAACTTCTATTGCGCCTAAATCCTTGAAAACCAAGTTCAGAGGCGCATCAAAACAAAAGGATTGGTCAATCTCAAAATCCATAACTAGTTTTCCAGTTGTCAACAGATGGGTCAAGGCGCTTGAGAGCTAAGGTGGATAAGCAAGGTAGTAAAGATACGTTTTTAAATGACGACGGAATTTTGTAATATTTTCAACTGATCTAACATTATGAGGGAGCATATTCCAAAGAGTTGGTGCAGCAACAGAAAAAGCCCTAGTTCCAATGTTAGTGTTGACTGTAGGAACAAAAAGTAGGTCAGAACTAGATGATGACCGTGATCTGACCTTGACCTTTAAAATCGGGCAGCCCCCGCTCAAAAAACAAAAAGTAGGTCAGAACTAAATATCGAAGCTGGATAGGTTTTTTTCTTACAGGAGAAAGCAATGAATGCAAATAAGATGGTTGCTTATTGGACAGTGCCTGGTATATATTGGTACAGATCTTAAATATTATACGATATCGTACAGGAAGCCAATGCAAAGACTTCAAAGGTCACTATCTTGTCTAAATCAAGGATATCATTAATAACATGTGGTAAATTATATCTAAGGCACTTTTTGCAAATTCATGTTTAATTCTGTATGTATGTAGTTCAGTTGCTCTTCGAATATCATAGTAATGTATGCCAGCATTTGGGGTTATCTGCCAACTTAATAAGTAGATAGGTACATTTTGATGTCTATATTTGTAATAAAATTTTAGTTCTTGTAATTTGAGTAAGTCATCTACTTTTACTATGTTGAGTTGTTTAAAAAGCGGTTTTGTGTGTGAATTGTATTTGCTTAATGTTATAATTCTCACTGCTTTCTAATGGATTTTCATTAATTAATTTCCTTGATATCCCCATATCGTGATACAATTATTTATATGAGATAATAGCAATGCATTATACAATATAATTTTTACTTTTAAAGGTAGCACGTTTTAATCAATTTAATATTCCTAAAGTTTTAGAACATTTATTTTATACTTTTTTGGTGTGTTTATTTCAATTTAAGTTAGTGCCTAGTGTTAAACCTAAGACGTCAAATTCTTCCTATCACTGAATATTTATGTTATCTATTTTGAGTAATAATCTTGGTGTATGTTTGTTTGGCATTTGGAAGGTCATATATTTAGATTTAGTTTTATTTTGTGAAAACTTGTCACCCAAATATTTTGAGAAGTTCAGACAAGCATATCATCCGGAAAAATGAAGAACTCTATACTGTGAGAGAGTACTGCTTCCTAGGCAGCATAGTACCTTCTACAGAGAGGGACGTTGACAGGCGAATAGCCTTAGCATCAGTAGCTTTTGGTAGACTCAGAAACAACGTATTTCCAAACAGAGGCATCTCAATAAGAATGAAACCCACACTACAGAGAACGATATTAAAGGAGAACTGCAAACCATAATCGTGACCAGAGTCCCGTCTAAACTGTTAGCCGCTAGATACAGCCATCCCTAGATTACTACTGACATCAGAAGAACGACCAGGAGGTAGCAGAGAGGAAGCTGTCGTACATTAATGATCTGCCAGATGTTGTACGCTCCTCGAATACCAAGCTGTTCGCAGATGACTGCCTCCTCTTTAAGAAACCAGCAGGCTCTCCAGTCGGATCTGTCATCATTGGAGCAGTGGGAGAAGAACTGGCAGATGAAATTCAATCCAGAAAAGTGCACAACCATCATAATCATACCGAAGAAAACCAAACTGGCCCGAGAAACATCATACACCATCCATAACAAAGTGGTAGAAACATCCGAAGCAAGCAGATACCTGAGCGTCACAATCACCAATAACCTGACATGGTCAAGACATACAGCGTCAACAGCAGAGAAAACAAACGACGAAACATCAACGACTGCTCAACCAAAATCAAGGCCATTTCCTACACCATCATCATCTGCTGCTTGGAACCCCCATCTCCAGAAAGACATAAATCAACTAGACGCATTGCAGTGACGACTAGCCAGATTCTCTTGTGGCGAATACAAAGACAGAACACCAGGTAGTGTCGAAAACATGCTGAAGGTGCTGCACTGGGAAAGTCTTGATGCGAGGAGGAAGAACAACCGCCGTAGTTTCCTTCACAAAATCAGCATAGACCAATACCTCCAAAGGAGTGACACCAGAACTCGAAGAGACCAGCGTTTTCGTCAAGCGAGGGCAGACCACCCAGCCCTTTACCACTCCTTTTCCCTGCAACACTCAGAGAGTGGAATAGGATCCCTACAAGCCACCACCTGCCCAGAGGCTTTCAATGCTGACCTTGGTGACCTCAACATCTACCACCCGATAGTTTCTTGCTGAAACATCCAAGTACATCGTACATAGTTTAAAACTGTCCAGTGCTCTATACAACACCTTTTCAACATTTTAACATTTCAACTATTTTTAAGAGCGCATAAGCTTCGTTGGACTTTTAACGCCCGGAAAGGGCCCACTCCAGTATTTGGAAGAAGAAGAAGATGGAGCCCTTATACTGCCTATAGCAATCTATGGTGAAGAAACCTGGACACTACGATCGCATGAGACGAGATAAGACATTCACCGCTGAATCCATCTCAGATGTCATCAGACATAGACGACTGGGTGGTTTGGACAGGTCTGCCATATGCCAAACGAAAATCTTTTAAAAATAGCTTTCAAGGAAGACTTTAAGGACACAGAAAACGAGGAACGCCGTGGAAGAGGTGGAGTGACCAAGTTAGACAGAACATTGGACTTCCGAAAAATCGTTGAAAAAGCGCGTCACGCGTAACTCTGCGCGATTTTGTTAGCAACCTAAACAATGACAAATAAAACTGGTCGCCAAGAGGTAATTTCTGCACACGTCCTGCACACCTGAAGTTGGAACACGAAGACCTTTGATCATAGTAAAAACGCATGTAAATATACGCGTATATATTGAATATATACACAGCTGATAGGGTGCATTACTATGGTAGTTTCGGTGGTTTCTAAGAGAGTACTCCAGATATTTAAATTTTCTTCTATTTTGGTGCTTAGTGATGTTTCAAATTATTTGCCAATGTATGTTTTTGTTTGCCACACAATGGCATGCTATCTCCATATTCATTTACTTTACAAATCGTCGAGGAGCCACCTTATTGTACTATTTCGTACAATTCAAGGATTACCTACTGATAACATAGAGTTACATCATTAATCTAGCGATATCTGGCTCGCATCAGTGACGCTGCCGTGGACCGCTGGCTGCAATCCAGTTGTACGGCAGGAACTGTTGTATCCACTGGCATGACATACAGCACAGAGTTGTATATGACATGTACATAAATAAATGTCTGGCATAGAACATTTTAACTTGGATTTGTGTTACTGTGCTCCTAGATATAATATCTCATGACTAATTAATGGGTTAGGCCAGCAGCCAACATATTTTGGTTGGGGGTAGTGATCTGGAGATTTGTCATTGTGCTTCCTTGACAAAGTGACTAATGATAAATTAATGGGGTAGGCTGTAGCCTCCCGGTCATTCATTGGGGAAGGGTTGTGACCTAAATGAGTTTAACCTGAGGTCAATATCCCAGTTGGATTGTCCTAAACTGTTGACAGTTGGATGGCTCACACCGGAGCGACCAACGTGTGTCTGTTTTTAACTCTCGACAACATTTGGAGGCTTGCTCGTTACAATAGTTATTGTGAAACATCGAATATGGTTATTTCCTGTGTAGCTTACAACTGTACCAACCGACAGAAGACAGGATCGATCATCTCTTTCCGCAGGTGAGAATACTCAATTATACAATATAGCTTAGGTAATAGTCTGCATGAACATGGCCCATTGTCATTTATTTAGAAAATTAACAGTTTTAAAAACATTACAATCATGTGCAAATTTACAATAAATAACTTAAGTTGGTTGAATTATATACCAAAACGTTATTTAATAATAGTATTATGCATAGTTCTAGCATGGTCGACACGTTTTGTATATTACGACTAATAATTACTGATAATGGATACTGCCCCCTGCATTTTGCTATTAATATATTATACATAAATTTTAGGGGGTTAGCTGCCCGTTAAGTCAATGTTTCCCGGGGTTACCATGCAGTTGCACTGATTAATGAAAACTATTTTGGGGGTAAACTGGATTCAGGTAATTTCCAGCCACGTTTTGTGGATAAAACACTATCAAAATATTTATCGTGTGTGTGGGCGTGTATAGTATAATTATATAATGGATGCATATAATATATATATACATACATATACAGAAACACAACCCACCACACAGGCAAATAAGCGCGTGCACACACAGACCATACACAGTTAACTGCTAGATCTATGCAAGCTCAGTTATTTTTCTTTTGACAGTTTAAATGAAATAAAACACATTTTTGTAGGAGACATGTCCTTGAGAATGTTGGACAGATAACATTCCAAAAGAATCTCGATATAAAGGTGGAAATGATTGTCATGGAGCAGCTGAGAAATGTTGTCTTCACGCAAGCTGCTGCAGATGACCATTTCAGTGACAATGTCTTTGGAATGGACATCGACCATCTTTCTGCCCTGACAAGACAGTTTATCAAGGCATACCTTGCACTGCGGAAAAAAAACACCAAGATTATCGCACATGAGAATATGCCATCATCCCTGTGGTGTTACTACTGCTTTAGTATAACACGTAAAAAGACATGAATACTACATAAAGAAAGAAGACACGTGTAAATAGAAAATGGCTGTATTCAACGAAGTCCCGGATGTAGAGGTAGGAGCGCGATAGCATAACACTACATCTCCCTTTCGAGTCCTTTAAGGATACGAAGACAACTCTACCTAATGATAGATGGTAGACAACCACCTATCACAAACACGTCTCAAGGGATTATTCTGCCCTTTTGTGAGACATGCCCCTGACTGATCTATAGTTCACAGATCGAGTCTCTGTGGTGGAACGGATGTCCGCCCCGATCGCGTCACGGTCGTCACAGGTGGAGCCGCAGAAGTGCGCACCACGCTTGGTGAAGCCTGTCTCGGTTGCAATGCCGAACTTTGCTGTCTCTCGTGTGAAGACGAACGTGGACGCGTCTCGTCGTTGTTCGTGCTCAATTCAGCGGTCTCCGTAGTCGCTCGGTCGGCACAAACGGGTTGTTCGTTCGGCGTCGGCACAATATGCCGCCGATTTCTACGCAGACAAGATGTCGGCGTCTTAACCAGGTACGAGCGAGGTGAGCCTGCCTGGCCTACCACTGTACCCCCCGTTCTCGTGTCCTGCACCCACACTGGATCGCCGACGTGTAGGGAAGCCAGAGGTCGCGCACGGTGAACACGATCGTACGCCTCGGTCTGTCGTTGTTTTAGACTCACTCGTCGTTCCTGTAGATGTCTCGATTCCTGCCAGCGAGGTTGCAGTGTCGACGCTAACACTGGGATCGAATTACGTAGCTGTCTACCCATCAGCAGCTCTGCTGGCGAATAGCCGCATTCAAGTGCTGTCGTACGATACGCCAAACAAGGCCCCGTACGGATCCGTTGATTTTCGCAGTAAGTTCTTTATCGTCTGAACCGCGCGTTCTGACTTTCCGTTACTCTGCGGGAAACGAGGGCTGCTGGTAATGTGTACAAACCCTGTTCTCTCCGCGAAACGAGCAAACTCGTGTGCCGCATACTGCGGGCCGTTATCGGAAACAACCGTCTCCGGGACACCATGCCGCGCGAAGATTGACCGCAGGTGGAGATTCACATCAGACGCGCCCGTGTCGTCTAGCCTCGCTATCTCGACAAAACTCGAGTAATAGTCAACCACAAGTAGATACGTCGCCTTCTTGAAATGAAGCATGTCGGTGCCGACTTTCTGCCAAGGTCGCAGATTCGGCTCTGACGCAATCAACGGCTCGACTGTGTTGCTACGCTCCATCGCACACGTAGTACAGTTCTTGACAAGCTCCTCAAGCTGCCTGCTGAGTCCGGGCCACCAGACCGATGACTGGGCCCGCGAGCGACACTTGACCACACCTTAATGGCCCTCGTGTAGCTTGTCTAACATAGTCAACCGCATCGACGCCGGTATGACGAGCCGTACCCCTTTCAGTAGCAGACCGTTATGAATTGTCAGTTCACTCTGGACTTGCCAATACGGTCGCAAAGACGATGGCAATGATGGATGGCTTGGCCAACCCTCTAGGCAATATCGCATCACCTGGCGACACACCTCATCGTCTTGCTGTCTAGCCCTAATCTCGGCCAGACGCGTCTCGGTTGCCGGTATCTCACTCTCCACCAGGCTCGCATGCGCTGATACTTCGTCTGTGAATCGCGACTCCTCCGCCGTCAGTGGTCTCACTATTGGAGCGCGCGACAACGCATCTGCAGTGTAGAGGTTCTTGCCGGGCACATGACTGATCGTGTACGCGTACCGCATCAGTCGCATACGGAATCGCTGTATGCGTGGTGAAAGTTCATCTAGATTCTTCTTAGTGCTAAGAAGTGACACCAGAGGTCGGTGGTCGGTCTCGACATGGAACTGCATTCCGTAGAGGTAGTCCGTAAATCTCTCAAGAGCCCACGTAGTCGCCAGAGCCTCCTTCTCAATCTGTGAGTAGCGCTGTTCCGTTGGCGTCATCGACCTCGATGCGTACGCCACGAGTCGTATCGCGCCGTCGTCACTCTGCAGTAGCACCGCCCCCAGACCAAATGATGACGCATCTGCGGACACTGTCGTCGCTCTGTGTGGGTCGTACAGAGCCAGCACTGGAGTGTTGCTTAGGTCTGTCTTCACGGCATCAAACGCTCTCTGTTGCCTCTCAACCCATGTCCACAGATTTTCTTTCATAAGTAGATCACGTAGTGGCTGAGTTGTAGTCGATAAGTTGGCAACTTTCCTAGCTGATTAGCCATACCCAGAATGCGTCGAACGTCGCTCACGTTGATGGGCTGCTGCATCTCTGTGATGGCTCGCACCTTCGCAGGATCTGCCATGACCCCGTCAGCTGACACAATGTGACCAAGATACGAAATGCTCGACTTGGCAAAGTCGCACTTATCAAAGTTCAAAGTCACATCGTTGTCCTCGAGACGACGGAAGACAGCCCTCACCCTCGCGTCGTGCTCTTCTACCGAACTGCCGAAGATGATGACGTCGTCCATCAAACATAGAACACCAGGTAAATCATCGAGAATGCCACTCATCCGCTTCTGGTAGTACTCGGGAGCCGAAGTGATTCCGAAAGGCAGCCTCTTGAAGCAATATCTTCCGAAAGGAGTAATGAATGTCGTCAATTCTTGCGAAGACTTGGCTAGAGGGATCTGCCAGAAGCCTGAGTTGGCGTCCAACTTAGTGAAGACCTTCGCGCCCGCCAGCCTACCGAGTGTCTGATCGACTGAAGGAAGGTCGTGTTTCTCCCTCCTTACACTCTCGTTCAACTTCGTTAGGTCGACACAAATGCGAACTTTGTGTGTCTCCCTCTGCCCCTCAACGTCCGAAGAAGGGACAGCCTTCGGTTTCGCCACCACCACCATGCCAGCACACCAGTCCGTCGGGCTTTCAATCCTGCGGATGACGTCAAGATTTTCCATTCTCTGAAGTTCCTTCCTGACGACCCCTAGCAACGGTATCGAGACTCGTCTCGATGTAGTCAATGCGAACGGCTTCGCGTCAGACCGTAGCTTGATTTCGTACTCGCCATTCATCTTCCCTAGGCCTCCAAATAGCTTCGGATTGTCGCGTCTGTAGACGTCTGCTGCATCGACCGAGTCAACAGCAACACGTCTGACAAGATCAAGAGACTCGCACACTCTCCGACTAAGCAGTGACCTCGTCGGGCTATTGACGACGTACACGTCTTCGTGAATGACGACACCGTTTCGTGACAGCTTGCCACTGAACTTGCCCATGGTTTGTAGGACGCCGTCGTTCGCGCCTACAAGTTTTCTAATCGACCTGTCGAGTCGCGGACTACCTGCTTTCTTGTAGTCGTTGGCAGAGATCACAGTAACGTCGGCCCCAGTGTCCAACTTGAAGCAAACGTTCGTGCGAAGGCGAGTGTCCATTGCCTCCAAAACAATGGTGGACGTCCACGGTTGGTCGTCGCCCTTCGTCACTTCGCCGAGGAAAGCAAACTCCGACTCAGTGTGCTTAGTGACTGCGTCTACAGATCTCGTTGACCTGCATACAGCCCCAAAATGTCCGACTTTCTTACACTTGAAGCATGCTGCCTCACGCGCTGGGCACACTGACTTCTGTTGAGCCGGAGATCTCCCACAACAGTCACACTTCCGCGTCGAAGTTGACTGAGACTGAGCTTTCATCTTCTGTTTCGACTGGCTGGGTTTGTACGACTTCCTCGTCCGCACAAAGTCAACATTGCCGCCTGTCTTCGCCGCAAAGTTATTCCTCAACAGGGTCTGCTCTTTCCTTGCAGCCTCGTTCTGGCGTGCCATGTCGATTGCCTTCTTCAGTGTCAATGTCGCGTCCATCTGCAGTTTCAACGACAACGCCGCATCAGTGATGCCAACGACAATACGATCCCTGATCATTTCATCGTTGAGCGCGCCGTACTCACAATGCTCCGCCAGGCAAAACAACGCAGTGATGAAACTGTCAACCATCTCGCCCTCCTCTTGGGAACGTCGGTTGAATTTAGCCCGCTCGAAAATCGCATTGCGTCGAACTACGAAGTGCGCATCAAACTTGCCTTTGACGACCGCATACACATTCCGTTGTTCATCTGTCAAGCCGAAGCCTGCCATGATATCGTCCGCCTCGTCACCCATCGCGTAGATAAGTGCGTTGACTTGAACTGTCTCGGCTTTCTCGTCCAGGGCTGACGCTGAACCAATCAGTTAATAGAACATTGCCAAGCGCTGAAAACAACTAGAACTACAAAATATGAAAACAAATACTAAGATACAAATTTTACAATAACAATTTACATAATGTCAACAAAATACAAAACAAATCACTGTGTGATGGGAGACTCCACACTATATAATATTCACTTAAAAACAGCTTCCCCCATTCATGACATAGACGCTCACGCTTCATAGACGAGACTGGCTGCACTGACCGTTTTATATACATATTAAATGGATGTATATGTTGCTTTCACTGAATTGTACACGTTATAGTACGAATAAATATTATTATTGACAGTTTACGAAACATCATGAATTATTGCTCACACACAGTACCAACCTACCTGACAATCAATTCGCGTTTTCTGCCAGACTGCTTGGCACTTCGTTTCTTCCGTTCATCTTTGAGTTCTTTTAAACTCCAACTTTGATAAAACAGCTGATAACGTGGGTGAAAAATGCTCGATATAAGTATTATGTACACTACGTCGTGACCAACGATGGTGACTGACAGTGCTAGGCCTGACTTGCAAGGGATACTTCAGTATTTGCAAGTTTGTGTAGTTCGCTAGGGGGCAGCACATCATTTGTCAAAGGTCAATGAGTCCGTATTTGACATGATCGTTTGTTGCAAACCGTATTCGGGTAGATTTCTGTGTGTCAACTTATTTAACCAAACATATTTAACCAAACGGCTTTCTAGTGAATTATTTGAAAAAAATCTTGCACAATGACAGCGTAAATGGATAATCGAAAGTCAGAATTCGACAATGTCGACGTAAATGAAAAATCGAAAGTCAGAATTCGACAATTTACCTTGAATTTACCTTGAATCCTCCTCTTCTACTTAGTAGTCAAGGAGTTGACGAGGAAGGGAGTCAAACGTTGACTCGTGTAATCCTCCGCCCTATTGCGTAAATATTTGTCAATGTGACCCTTGAACTGGTTGATGTTTTTGGACATCACTGCTGCTTCCGGAAGTCTATTCCAGTCGTTAACTATCCTTTGAGTAAAGGAGTACATGCGTATATCTAATCTTGAGTGCACTTTGGTTATTTTGAAGGGGTGCCCTCTTGTTTTGGTCTGTTTATTTTCCATAACAAAGAAATCTGCAGGAAGAATACTCTCTAACCCGTTGAATATTTTATAAACTTCCTGTAAATCAGCACGGAGTCGTCTAGTTTCCAGAGTTGTGATATTTAGCACTCTTAAACGTCTTTGATAATCTAAGTGACTTAAATCTGAAATCATCCTGGTTGCCCTACGTTGCACCTTTTCTAATAAGTCTATATCTTTTTGTTTGAATGGGCGCCATGCCTGAATGCAGTAGTCTAGGTGAGGTCTTACTAAGGACTTGTATAGTTTTACAACTACTTCTTTGGTCTTATATTTGATAGCTCTGTTGATCATGCCTAGCATCGCATTAGCCTTATTTGATGCCTTAACACATTGCTCCGTTACATTAAGTGTGTCTATTATTATCACTCCCAAATCTTTTTCTACATGTGAAGTTTCTATGGGGTTATCACCCATGAAGTAGTCGTACTGCCTGTTGTTATGACCGTAATGTACACACTTGCATTTTTCTGCATTAAACAACATTGTCCATTCTGCACTCCACCCGTGCAAGTTGTTTAGGTCCTTCTGAAGTTTCTCAGCATCTTCATAGGTTGATACCTGACTGAACAGTTTAGTGTCATCAGCAAAATTTAGGAGATGGTTGCACACTCCTTCATCTATGTCATTAATATATATTACAAATAAAATTTGACCCAGAACAGACCCTTGGGGGACACCACTCTTAACAGGTGACCACCCTGAACTGAAGCCATTTATAATGACACGCTGTACTCTGTCCGTCAACCACTGCGATATCCATCTATTAACCGCTCCTCCTATCCCATGTGCATTTAGTTTCGTCGCCAGCCTGCAGTGTGGGACTCGATCGAAAGCTTTACTAAAATCTAGATAAATAGAGTCCACAGGTAGCCCTTTATCGATATAGGATGTGACCTTATCCAGGTACACTAAAAGGTTCGTCAGGCATGCACGTCCCTTCCAAAACCCATGTTGCGACGGTTTAATCAAAACATGATTTTGAAGATGGCCCACGATTTTATCCTTGATGATGGCTTCCATTACTTTATATATCTGTGATGTTAGACTTACAGGTCTGTAGTTACTGGGTTGTGATTTGATACCTTTCTTATATATGGGGGTAACATTTGCACGTTTCCAGTCTAGTGGAACTTCTCCCGTTTCCATGCTGTCTGCGAAGATTTCGCTTAGCAGTGGTGCAATGGCCGTGGCCACTTCTCGGAGCATTGTCGAATTTAATTCGTCTATTCCAGGGGCTTTGTATGGTTTAAGTTGTAACAGCTTTTCCAGTACTATTGCTGTAGTTATCTCAATATGCTGGAGTGACTCCTCAATTGTCTTGGTGAAAAAGTTCACAGCGTCAGGAAGATTTTCTGTTAGCTCCTCAGTGAACACTGAGGCGAAGTAGTCATTTAGTACATTTGCTGTCTCGACCGAGTCTATGATCACATCCCCATTGCTATCCAAAAGGGGGCCGACAGTGTCTTTTGTCTTAGTTTTCGTCCTAGTATATGAATAAAAAGACTTCGGGTCTTTTTTTATGTTGTCGGCAAGTCTTTTCTCAAAATTTTGTTTAGCCTTAACCACTTCCTTCCTGGCTTTATTTAGTTGACGTTTGTATGCCTCGTACAGATGATGTTCTCCTGTTTCTCTGTATTTCTTCCACATGTGGTATTTCTTCCGTCTTGCCATGTCTGCTCGTTTAGTCATCCATCTGGGTTTGGTCTTTCGTCTCCTTGTTGACACAGGGATAAAACTTTTCATTGCCGAATTAACGACTCTTTTAAAGATGTCCCATTTTGTTTGTACATTAGTATCCTGGAATGCCTGCTTCCAGTCGTAATTCTCTAAACATTGTTTCATTCCATCATAGTTAGCCCTCTTGTAGTCGTAGTAAGTTTCTCTCCACTCTTATGTGTATAGACACTATAATATCACATATCACCATGTTGTGGTCACTGAAGGGTTCGCTTACCCTAACTTGCCCAACCATATTTGGTTCAGAGGATAGCATAAGATCCAATATATTCTCACCCCTAGTAGCATCGCATACATGTTGGGTTAAAAACAGATCTTGGGTGAGTTCCATGAAACGTATCCCCTCGGCTCCTGCCTGCATCCTACTCCAGTCAATGGTTCTGTGGTTGAAATCATCAAAATATTACTTGTTAATGTTATTGCTCGTTGCACATGCTGTGCGTAATAATGTATGTAGAGCTAGTTCGCTGTCAAGATCAGCAGATGTGCTATGGTAGCATACTCCCACAAGTAGGGAGTCTGTTGTTGTTGTTAAGCGACACCATACTGATTCCGTGTTGTGTGTTTGTGTAAGCTCCTCACATTTGACATAGTTTATATTGTTTCTTACATATATAATGCAACCTCCTCCTTTCTTTCCCTCTCTGTCATTTCTGATCAAACTGTATCCCTCGAGGTTAAGCTCTGCGTCAGATACATCTTTGTGAGCCCACGTTTCGGTTACACATATAAAGTCTGGGTTTTCCTCAGTTGCAACATACTGCATTTCATCCAGCTTGTTTAAAAGGCTTCTGGCATTCACAGATATGGCTTTGAGTTTATTTACAGTAATATGGCCTGTGCTCCCTATTTCTTTTTTATTCCCTTCTCCAATTTTGTGCAGGTTTTTGCTGTAAGTGTTTATATACATACTAGTGCTGGTGCTATCCACTCCCATCTCCTCTCCTACTATTTTGCTGGTTTTGTGGACTGGCTGCCCCTCCTGGTGGGAGCCGTTCTTGATTGTCTGTTTCTTGTGGGAGGTGTTGACTGGCTGCCCTTTGTAGGTGCCGCTGTTGTTGTTGTTTACATTAGTTTTCTGTTTTGTCGTTCTTAGTGTCTTTCCTCCTCGCCCTTTGAGGGCTTGATTTTTACAATTTTCCTGGCCCATGGTGGGCCTCTCACTCTGTATATGCATTTCCCCAAGTCTCTACTCTCCTTTGCCCTTGCCTCCTCTAGTAGTTTTTTTCCTTCCTCTCTCTCTTTATACGTTTGGTCATGTTGAATGCTGAGGCATTTATATTTTGGATCAGCCTCCTTAAGGTTTGAAAGGTTTCGGAATAACTTCATCTTCTTGTTTGTGTCTTTCATTATTACCTTAAGTGTTCTTGATTTGTTGTTATTCTCTCCAGTTGTTTTTTTCCCTAACCTGATCACTTTCTCTACCTCCGTATGCACATCTAGATTTTGGTGGCATACCTCGTTGAATAGCCCCTCAACTAACTCCATGTCTATCTTGATTCTTTGATCTTTTAGATTGGTTTCTGGTTCTGGTGCATTGAAGATAATGAAGTTTGCTTCTCTGGATTTGCTTTCAGCTATTTCTTTAACTGCGTCCTGTAACACTTCGTTGTTGACTCTGTCGGTGGTATCTCAGTATGGATGGCATTCTCGGTTTGTTGATTTGCAATCAATTCCTTCCTTACAATTTCTTTCACTTCTTGTTCGTCGCATTTGTCCTGTTTTGTTTCTACAGTCTCTAGTCGTGCATTAATTGTTTCAAGGTACAGCTCACATCTTTCCTGGATTATTTTCTCATTCAGTATGTTTTTTTCTATTTTTGGTTTGCATCCAATACAAAACCACATACATCCTGGTTTTCTCATGGCTTCATACTCTCCTGCTTTGAATTTTAAACATCTGATGCAGTATTGCTGTTCACAGTACTCACACTCTAGTACTTTGTCTTTTTCACTTTTGAAGATTTTTCCACAATCCTCACATTTCCATGCCTCACCTGATTCTGAGTTTTTGCTACCCCTCCTGGACCCCTTATTGTTATTGCTACCCCTCCTGGCACCCTTATTGTTATTGCTACCCCTCCTGGCACCCTTATTGTTATTGCTACCCCTCCTGGCACCCTTATTGTTATTGCTACCCCTCCTGGCACCCTTATTGTTATTGCTACCCCTCCTGGACCCCTTATTGTTATTCGTGAGCTTCGTGGCTACTGCTTGGGCATATCCTCCGCTACCTTGAATGTCACTCATTTTTTTATTAAGTTCCTGATTGTTATAGTCTTGGTCTATGTTTATTAATCCAATCTATATATGCAATAATTTAAATCAACCCTATGGTAATAAACTCTAACTTCTTAACAGTACAATTTCGAGCTTGTTCCCAGTTAGATCTACCTATCATAAAACTCAAAAGGTATTCTTACCGTGCTGTTGTACAGTGCGTATGTGCTGAGGGTTCAAGGCGTTTGTGCAGTCGATGGGGAAAAAAGACTTAATGTAACTGCTCCAACCCAGGGCTACTCTGGGTATCATAGACGCCTTGGTGAAATGAGCCTGTTAGTAGTAATATTAGTAGTAATATTTTACAGAAGCGGGTAGTGCAGATCTAAGTATATTGACTTAGAGTATTTGTTTATGTTTTCTGCCGGATATGAGAGGGTCTAGAATTCGGCGGGAAAATACTAGTTGCGGCTTTGTAATTTAAAGGTGCGATTTACTCTGATCAATTAGTAATTTAAACATAACAACGTGTGGGGGTCATTTAGTATGCAATGCATTATTGCTGGGGGTGAAATACTCTTTCTTAGCTGGACAAAAACCAAGAAAATGACTATAATATACGGAGCCTCTGACATAAACAAACCGCTGCCGGTAGCGCCCTCTATCCTACCCCTACCAATGTAGCATTGTGGAATTATGGCCCTAATATCGTTCCATAAAACTAGCCCTGGCTGATCCCGTACGCGAAGTGTGGAAGTTAGCTGAGTCAAACTAGTAATTGACTTCGCCAGTCGCGACTGCGTCACCCGTGAGAACAGCGCAAATACCCGCCCCAATTTGAAAACGGATAAACGACTTCTGGGAATCCCAATATATAATGACCCGTTCGCCCATTAGCACGAGCAGCTGAGCGATATTGTGTATTCGAATAATTGCTTCTACTTCCTAAACATTGCATGTAACACGAGCCACGGTTGGTTGAATTTTTTTTATTATGACCACCAGACCTGCCTAGATATACTGATCTAGTGAGCAATTCCATTGGCTGAGCTTAAATTCAGAGTTTCACAAAGCGATCAGTCAAGGGGTAATGCTGGCTGGCACTCACGTAATCAGCAGCAACGACCCCTGGCGCGCGAGGATGACAACAACAACAACACGTAGTTGTCCCAACCATAAGAATTGCGCGCCGCGTGCCGCCCAGCAAATCTACGTCTAGATATGACGAGCAAACATTTCATGTGGCTGTGTCAATGTATGCTTCAGATGTGTGGTTTATGTCTTGAAGTAGCTATCAAACTATCGAATGTATCTAAATGATAGCTGAACACTCGTCGGTATTACAGCTATGCAGCTTATGCACTGATCGCAACAACACCATCTTGTAATTTTGGTAATATTAAGCAACACCAGGCGTATCGCTCCCCAATGTGTTTCTAGGCTAACGCGTCTCCAGTTCGAGCTGATTTAGTCCAGTCCGTAGTGTAGGATATATATACAAAGTGTGTGTGTGCGTGTGCTTGTGCGTGTGCGTGTGCGTGTGCGTGTGCGTGTTTGTACAAAATGTATAAAAAGAACGTATTTTGCAACATGGAGTAATAATTACTCCATGTTGATTGCCGTCTTCTATGTCCCTGCAGTAGATACCGAACTCGCATAATGAGAGCGCGTTGACTGATAAACTGCGGTACACGACGTGTTTTATTATTGAAAGAACGGCTACATTGTGTCCTATGTAGGCGACTTCGTAAAGTTTTCAGTTCGTAATATAGGATAGATTGTATACAAAGAAGACAATAATTACTCCATGTTGATTGCCGTCTTCTTTGTCCCTGCAGTAGATACCGAACCCGGATAACGAGAGCGCGTTGACTGATAAACTGCGGTACCCGACATGTTTTGTTATTGAAAGAACGGCTACGTTGTGTCCTTCGTAGGCGTACAGTTTTCTAAACCGCAGTGCTCCACAAATGTGTGTAATGGTGGTACTTGGGTGGTTCCACTTGCTCGCTTACACTAGGGTGATGTGTGTGCTGTTGCCCACATTAAGCTGCATTTTGATATATAAACTACAATTGTTAATTGTTTATGAAAGTGTATGTAAAGCATGAAGAATTTTTACTTCACTGATCATACTTGTTACCATAGGTCACTTTGTCTTTAGATATGTTATTCGATAAATTGTGCTTTTGTAAAATGAACGGTCGCCAGATCCGGCCAACGGAAGAATATTGCATATTAAACAAATTGCATGTTATGTGGAAAATTATATCATTGTTTATGTAGTTGAAGAAAATTATATATGGTATATGGGGTATGTTGATTCACAGGAAATTATTTATAAAAATATGAACGATCTGAGAATGCAACTTTAACAGAGCCACTAAGATGGGGCCCTGTGTGTCATATTATCTGCTACGAAATCGCCGAGTTGACTATTTAATTCAGTGAACAAAGCTGCATCTGTGCCCAAGCAGTAAGTCTCGATATGTTGGCCACTGGATGGTAACTGGATACACCTATTGGAATAACGGCCAGTTACACGCCTGACTGGTCGTACTAACTATGCAAGTAGGCATTGCTGTAGGTTGCACTTGTTGATAAATTGTTCAAAACTATCAAATGACCGTAATTTTGTTGTTTTTAAAAAGCACATATATTACAAATTCCATGTATTTGCAAGGTGAAGCATGACAGACCACGGTTCTTTTTGAAAAATGTGTAATGTATTATTCTGATGCTAAGAATAAATGCTGTGCTACCATGTAGTTCTGAAAACAGTGCTTACAGAACCATTTCTAAACAGGCGTGTCGATCGTGTCGATTTAGAAACGTTACTTAATAGTTTATGCAGTGAAACGCAACCATAAATTTAGATACCATTGCTGTCGTACGTACGTCCACGGGTACTGCGAACAAAACTACCAGAAATACCGAGACTAACTAATTACGCATGTGCGTCACCGCTGCACCCTTCCCGCGCACGGCGGCGATATTAATTTGCATTGCGCGTCCAAGAAAAACGCGCATGGCACGCGAGGAAAGCACCCCAACACATTTGCCGACCCCACATCTGATCCGTGGATATCTTCTGAATATACTGTGAAAAAATTATCAAAATCGGAGAACATTTTGTTAACATCCTATGCGTGAATGATTTGCCTATATTTGCAATGTAAAATGGCAGCAAAAGGTCGAACATCTTAAGGAAATAGCACGTTCAAAAACCTATATATGTAATGTTTGCGCAGACCGGTCACTTGCCGACCCCACATCTGATCCGTAAGTATCTTCAATATATACTGTGAAAATATCATCGAAATCGGAGACAATTGTTTTGTTAACACCCTTTACTTAAATGATTAAGCCTATGTTTGTAACCTAAGTGGCAGCAAAAGATCGGATATCTAGGAAACGGCACGTTCAAAGCCTATATATGACATGCTGCCGCAGACTGGTCATTTACCGACCCGCCATTCAATCTGTAGGTATCTGTGGCATATATACTGTGAAAAGATAGTCTAAATCGGAGAAATGGTTTGGTTAACCTGCTTGAATGATTAGTCCTATTTTGGTAGAGCAGGCTCTAAATAGCAGTAACCGATTAGATAACTTCAGACACATTATATTCCTGAAATAAAATGAGAGTCCCTTTAAGGTATAGGATCATTTGTTTTAGAAACTGTACACGTGTTGCAAATGACACAAACCAATATTGTCTAATAAAACAAGATAATTGTTTTATGAGATCTCACAATTACAGCATAAGATGCATTTACGTAAACTTTGTTATGAAGGCTTCACATATATTTTCAGAAGTAGGTACACGTATGTGAAATGCTAGAGCAGGCCGGTCATCTGTCAGCCCGGCATTCGATCCGTAGGTATCGTCGGCATCTTCGTCAAAAAATGTGAAAATATCATCGTAATCGGATAACGTTTTTAACATCCTATGCTTGAAGGATTAGTCCTATGTTGGTAGTGTTGTCCCTAAATAGTAGTAATAGATTAGATAACTTCAGTAACCCGCATTTTCAAACGCCTATATGAAATGCTGGCATATATCGGTCAGTTGCCGACATGCACACTAATTGCCAGCACAATGTAGCACCAACACATGAAGTTTCAAGGCAATTGGAAGTAAAATGTTGGTTTCATGGTGGTCTGGAAGGTAGGTTGAAATTATTGTAAAGTACGATATATGTTGCTCATTCATACATTCCGTAGGAGTCGAAAGGGGTTATGGGGGCTAAACCCACCAATATTTCGGGTGGATGGTTAATCACCACCTCCAGTATTTTGTGAATTGAAAAGATGAAACATATCTCCATGCTTCGAAAGTAATGCCCGACAGCAGCGGGTGCTAAAGTTCCGGCTCAGACCCCGATATAATAATAATAATAAGATAACTTCTATTGCGCCTAAATCCTTGGAAACTAAGCTCAGAGGCGCATCAAAACAAAACGATTAGTCAATCTCAAAATCCATAAGTAGTATTCCAGTTGTCAACAGATGGGTCAAGGCACTAGGGAGCTACGGTGGATAAGCAAGGTTGTAAAGATAAGTTTTTTAAATGACGACGGAATTTTGTAATATTTTCAACTGATCTAACACTAAGAGGAAGCATATTCCGAAGAATTGGTGCAGCAACAGAAAAAGCCCTAGTTCCAATGTTAGTGTTGACTCTAGGAACAAAAAGTAGGTCAGAACTAGATGATCGAAGCTGGATAGGTTTTCTTACAGGAGTAAGCAATGAATGCAAATAAGATGGTTGCTTTACAAAATGATTACTATACTGTATCACGTTTATAAAAGCATGGGAATTCATTTTAAATATATAAGTAGTTTTAATTGTGTGTTTAATTATTGAAATTATAAATGGAGAATATTAATAACAACAAATTTGTAAAAAATATATTCACATTCAAATTAACAAGATTTAACCAAATTTAACAAGATTGCCACCCAGAGAATTAACTCTAGTTGGCAGGTGGACAAGGAAGCCCTTTGGCTTATCAAGAGTCCAACCCTTTTATGTACGTGTATGCCGCCCTTCTGAGGTATGATTACATTGATGTTCATACTATACATTCGTTTTTGTCCACTTTTTAAAAACGAAGTGTCCTCTTCAAAGCATATAACTAAAACAAATTCTAAATTAAGAAAAGGAAATACCTGTATTGGTGTTACTATGTAATTTACTCTGCTATTTCCATTATATATTTAAAAAAGTATGAATAGTACATGGCTGTGACATATTATCAACTAATTCATTTTGGATTAAAGAAAAAAATGTAAATAACATAAGCATAACATATTCCACTAATTCCAATATATCAAAGCAACAGTAAGGATTATATTACTCGTGTCTCATGTAGTAATGAATTCTGATAACAAGTTATTGTAAGCGCGTGCGATGAATATATTACTTAAATGTGTCTTTTACGGGTGTACCGATCGTACGATGTGCAGGCGATGCTTTAATTGGCTACGTGTTGCAACAACAAAAAACAATTAGTGCGTTCCGCTGCGACAAAAACAATTATATCTGTCATTTAAGGCGGGCGATTGGCACGAACCTAGCGTCTACGAAAGTTCGGTATTTCTTGTAATGAAGGTAGCGTGAGTGCGCGCTTCACTTATGTAGTCGATTTGACAATTGTACACCTTATTAGGGAAACTCGAATTACATTTATTATGCTTGTCAGAAGGGTCAACAAATGATGCAATCGTGATGCGTTGACTTTGTCGCTGTTATCTGGCACTGCATCGTAAATACGACATTTTTAGCTTGCCTAACTTCGCTACTGAAGCTTCACGGTGACAATGGAAAATCGCAGTTCTACTGAATATTCTATTTTTAAAAGGTAAAAGATGAGAAAAGTGTTCTTTAATCGGATCGAATTTAACAAATAAACACCAATATCCTGTGTCGTTATTAATATTTACTTTTGTTACCCCACTGGTTTGACGACTGTTTGGGTTGGAAAACGGATAGGCATTTGAAAAGATAATTTATTCCTATCAACATAGTTTCCTTGAAAAGATTAATTAATTTTGCTGTTGACAATATCCAAAAAGATATAATTGTTGTATCGATACGCTGGATCTAGAAAAACGGAGTATTAATACACACACGCACATGCGTGCGCACGCACGCACGCAAGCGAGCGCACACACAAGAAAAGGTATGTGTAGTTTTCATTTCTTCTTGAACCAAATAGTGGATTTATGTGGTTCAGTCCCATCTCCACAAATTTCGTTTTGTTTATCGTTAGTCCTATTTTTTTAATTATGTCCTTCAGTTTGTTTGACTTTTCATACATGCCATGTTGCATATTCTACAGAATGGCTGCATCATCATCGTGGATACAACACTGAAACTGTATCTCTGGAAAGGAGGCCATTGATTCTAGCTGCATTTAATTCTCCGGATACGCAAAGGCGCCATATTGGTTTAGGCCTACTCAAGCCAATTAATGTATATAAAAGACCGATGTGCTTTACGCAACCACATTGTAAGAATAATAAAATGGATATAGGCCTATTAGCACGGTCTAACTTCGTGACATGACTACCAAACTGCAGGCCCCTAGCCAGCTTTACCCAAAAGGGGTTCACATTTTTTTAATTCAGACTCCAGGCGCCACAAGTTCATGTTATATTTTTTCTCACAATGCAGAGGGCCTCACATGTTCACGTGGGGTCTCATAATGCAGTAGGTTACATTTCTAGCGGGAAGAACAATGAAGTGGGTGTGAGATTGGTGGACCATGTGGTGTCGTCTTATATTCTTTCATCTTATACACAAACACCACATTAGCATCACCAGCAGGCCCATAACGAGGTCGTTTTGAATGTGCGTTTTCAGACAAAGTGGGACTCATATGTGGTCTGTGGAGATTTGTCCCATTTTGTTGCCTGATTAAGCATAATTTACACCCAATTGTATTCATAAAAACCAACACGCAGTGATAGTATACTGTTAATATAACTGAATTATTTACTCGAAACTCGTGGGCTGTGGGTGCGATTGTTTTGAATATGTTCATATTAATATAATAAGCGAGGCACCCTGGAGTGCGGGTGTGTCCAAGTTATTTTTCAGAATACACAGTTAAAGTGTGACATTTACAATCTGGTTTTCACTCAATTAATACATAATGTTTATGTGATCTGATGTGCAAAATTCCATATTTTATCATAAACGTTAAGTTAGTAAATTGACAAACCTTTATAAAACATGCCTTGTAAAGAGAAGATTAGAAAAATTATTGTCCTCTTGTGGAATTTGAATTAAATTCAAGGTGTCAAACAGTCAAGTACCATATCCTCTACACAACACTGACTCCAGGAAACACTAACTGTATTTTACAACTATACGGAACAGAAAATAAACATAATAATTAATAATAAAGGCCCTTCACACATTCTTGACTTCTCATCAGCGATAAGGTCTCATTTCTGAGATCTACAAACATGCAACTAGCAACTACAGTATTTTGGCTTCCATACAGCCACACAATTACACTATTTCTCATCAGCACGCGCATTTAAAAAAGGTGAAGCTAAACTTTATTGTGTATTGATTAAATACAATCATTCATCGAAATTCGCGTTCCACCGAAATAGTTATAAATTATTATTTTTGTTAAGCCAGATTAGTTTGTCTACCGGGTTTGCAGCTTGTAAGAAATACACTTGTTACACATCTTAAATTGTTAATTGTTGAGAATAGCCTCTTTAACAGACGGGAGTTACCTTAATCAGCATACTAAAAATAAAAAGCCGCACCTCTAGTTTACGCTTAACAGATTTCTGATGAGAAATCATGAATTATTTTATATGGCTCAATTTATGTGCTCGTAATTGTTAAATCATCGTCACCCCGTTCATTCACCAGTATTTTGTCTGCATCTGTCACCTCTGAGTGACTACAATTAGGACTTATAATTTTACATTTGGTGTAAAACTGTATTTGTTACCCTGTTAACATAACAGGAGACCCTGGGAAGTCCTTCTGCATGGCTAATTGGAGGCACTGGTCTTTTGACACACATTCCTCTAGTGATCGCCCTTTTCACACATGGCATTGGAGACAGACCCCTCAACCAGGCTCCCATACATTCAGTAATAATCACTTGATTGATAAGGGTTCTCCCTTTAACAACTGTACAAATCAGCCTTCCTTGGCATTCTTTGTAATGCTTTAAGGACGAGGGTTGACGCTTTTGAGAAACATTTCACATTTTAAAGATGTAATTTTGAAGGGGGTTCACATTTAGGAGAAACGGGGTTCACGAAAAGGGGGGTTCACATGCGAAAGCACTACTCACCAAGCTGCAAGGCTATGGTATTATTTTCAGCGTAACGATGAAAGATGATTTACGACAAACTCTGTTTCACAAGTTAGACTGTCAGGAGTTATTCAGTCACACCGCTAGTATTGTGCATAGTCTATTCAGAAAAGCATATTTTTCATAATTTTCCCCATCTCTGCACTTTTTAATGGCAACAAAATATATATCGGTAGAAAAGAGGAATGCATGTTACTAGTTGAGTCCGTCAAAAATAACTATGGAAATGACTTCACCGAGCTTTGTAGAATGTTCTATTTATACAAATGTTCTCCTATATAAATTGATTAACTGTAAGTGTAATTGACATCTCTGCATCGCTAAACAATTGTTTCATTTGTGAATTCTTGGCTTACAATGCTGAATCGAGACGGGCTTATTCTCAAATCTAATAGTAACGTGATATCTAGCAATCAGTTGTATATAATACATTTATTATGTTCTATCACAATCCATTTAGCCCATCGTGTGTGTGCGCGCAAGCGTGTGTGCGCGAGTGCATGTTTGAATGAATGAATAAATGAATGAAAGAATGAATGAATGGATGAATGAATGAATGAATGAATGAATGAATGAATGAATGGATGGATGGATGGATGAATGGATGAATGGATGGATGGATGGATGGATTGGTGGACGGATGGACGGATGGACGAATGGACGATTGGACGAATGGACGACTGGACGGATGGACAGATGGACGAATGAATGCATGAAGGAATGAAGGAATGAAGGAGTGTTTTATTTTGGTGCTGAATAATACATAACATAAATGAATAACGAAGAATATGCAATATGTACAAGTCCTGGTAGAGCCAAGGCTGTTAACAGTTTATATGCGTATACAATGACTTGATAAAGAAACATAAGCTGAGTAACTGGTCGCTGCCAACCGCTGATAATGGTAAACTGATTTTTGTAGATACAGCGTGCAATCAATAACTATAAATGGACAATTAATATACTACCATAAATACTGAATAACAAGTTTATGTGTGTGTTTGTGCGTGCGTGCGTGTATGTGTGTGTGTGTTTGTGTGTGCGTGTGCGTGTGCGTGCGTGTGGGTGTGTGTGTGTGTGTGTGTGTGTGTGTGTGTGTGTGTGTGTGTGTGTGTGTGTGTGTGTGTGTGTGTGTGTGTGTGTGTGTAGGGGTAAGTGTGTGCGCGTTTGCGCCTGCATGAATGTATTTGCTTTCTTAAAAACTGTGTTGTCTACCTTTAAAAGTGCCCTTTTGGGGCATTGCCCCACCAGTGGAAATTCAACAAAAACACCCTGGTAGGGCCTGCGTAGGCATATTGATTGTTCATCAAGTTTTCTAAAACCCAGTGCGCCATGAATGTTTCGTATTGGTGTCAGTTTGATGATCCAACTTGCTCTTTTACACATGGATGTGATCTTTGTTGTCGCCTTTTAACTATATGCCGCTAGAAGTACGGCGGCCTATATATTATGCTGCCCGCTGAATAGTGCTCTAAGTAGGTTGGTCAATTCAGTAGACAAAGCAACCGCTGTACTTGTAGTGTGTAGGCCTACATGCCACTGCAATGCCAGATTACGTGAGCGACTGATAAGACGCCAGCTGCACGCCTGACTGGCCATAGACCTACTACCTGTGCCAGTAGGCGGTGCTATATAGTTCACGCTAGTTGAAAACTATCAAATGACCGTACGTTCTTCAAAAGCACATATCGCAAATTCGTGCTCTGCACATTCGTGGAGCTGTAAGAAAAATATGGATCGAGTTTAGCAACTAAGCACTAATTGTCTACATCGTTATGTGTTTAGTTCGTTTGTTATCGTATTTTATACGCAGGAAATACCAGCAACATTACTAGCGTCTAATAATGGTAATAAATATGTAATAGCGATCGACTAATGGGCTTTATGGTAGAAATAAAATGACACAGTCATTTCGCTGACGACAGTGTTTTCAATCGCAAAACACAAATTTCAGTTGACCATTTGACCCTTGAATCTGTATTGAACAACCTACTCTACGGTACAAATGTGGTAGATGAATTGCAATGTTAGTCAATATTTGACAAAGTAGGAACATTATGTCACCAACATTCAATTACATTTTTTAGCGCTCTGAATATATGTAGATGTTTTAATTATGTATTGTATATATTTTCGCAATGTTACCATTGGAAGTTTTTGTCTTTTGAAAATTTTTATGTACAAAGAAAAATAAAATTGATACTTGTACCCCCTATCGAACTTGCGATGGGAACGTTCTCCAGAATCCTGTAGCATGCAATGACAACACTGTGATTCAAATGGAGTATACGAGAGTTATGTTGCATGCGACAAATGCAGTGTCACAAGGCTGCAAGCGCATATTAATCATTGCAAACGACACTGACACCGTTGCCCTGAGGATGATGCAAACTACTTCGATATGTTAGCATATATCGGCGACGGCCATTTTGGATTTATGTTAATTAGAAGGTGTTAACGAATCCCAAAATATGTATCCTCTTTCAGAATTAGATTAGTACCTATCAAAGATCATCTGTGCCAAATTTAGAGATTTCTTCCAAAAGTGAACATTACGTCCAAAAACTAACCTTATAAGATAACAAACTATAGGTGTTCTGCTATCACATTCAGTACTTTCTGTTCAGTATGTGTGTTATTCGTCCGTTTAAACATGTCCAGTGAGCCACGTTCTAGTTCTTCTAGCCATAACCGAAGTTTGGATTTTGAACATATTTAGCTTGACCGTACAGGTAAGGGCGTTCTCATCCCGATCTTGTATTCTTCGATTCAGTTCGTTGATATTCTCGAATATGTCAGCCTTGTATGCAAGAATTGCCACCAAGTAATTATCTTGCAACAAACGGACATGCTGCAATTCCTTATGCAACAACATATAAGTGTGTATAATGTTCTTCCCTTGTTGTTCTCATTACGTTATTAAATAATTATGATTTGTCTTAATTTTATTTGTATTTGTATGTATTGTAATGAGTTATATTAAATTTGATTTGATTTGATCTGAAACTCTTGACGCTCATCTCTCAGCTCAAATATTTTTGATTGGACCTTGTCTCGTGAAAGCCAGCGGACCTTTGTGTGAAGAAGGAGAGCGTGGTGGTCTGCCCCCATCTCCTCACAAAGTACGGAGAAAAGGCGATACTTCAGAGGCCTTTGTTTGATGACACCTTTAGTGTTGAACGAAATGCCATGATTCCTGTGTAGATCAGCCAGTAATAACAGAAACGTTAAAATGCACCACAGCTCCGATGCTGCAATGTACATCTTCAAGGCGCATGCGCTTCAGATTGTTTGAGTACACCAAAAAGAAATTAAATCATACGTGTGACTAATGTTGGATGCGGGTGAACAAACGAAAAAACACACATTTCCTGACAGTCTTCTTTTCCTCTTAAGATACGCATAGTAGAACACAGTCATCATGATTATAAGACGGTACAATTTAGAATAGAGGTTCTACCAGCCTCCTGTATGATTTAGGTCTAATCTTATACGCACTCATCAGTAAGCAGTTGTGATGACATCCACTGCATAGGCATTCCAGAGAACCTCCTCAAAATCGCCAAGTCATTGTTGTAGCCCGTTTGGTTTTAACCCTGAACTGAACCTTTGTATTGTATATACAGACAGTTTTAGCTCCACATATTTGGGGAGATGTGGATGACTGTTGGATAGTAGAATACTCCTTTTTGGTTATACACCTGTATATATATACTAAAATACTGAAAGAGTCCGACGTGAAACGGAAACCGTTGGTTTAATGGCTTAATACTTCCCAGATAATTCGGGATGGTGTTCTATTGAATAGGTCTGCTAGGCAGTGAAGTGTAATGCGTCTTGCGCAGTCCTAATGACTGGATATCGCGCTACCTAAATGTTTACTCTTGCTTTTTAAATAGCTGTAGCATGTTCCAGCTAAGTGGAACATGCCTTCTGGCACCGATGGAGACAATACATAGAATAAGCATAGCTTCGTTCACTCAAGAATCCCGCTCTCATTTATACATCTGCGCCTTGGGATAAAATGGTTGACGAACCCTCTAGTATTCACACACAATATATTTTCTTAGAAGCTTAAGAACAGTTCTTTGTGAATAAATACAATTATTGTGAAGTTGTTCGATTTGCTTACGACTATAGTTGACAAAACACACCAAGTAACCGAATGTGACGACGTTATTCCTAAGCATCACTAACCTGTCAGACACTTCGACTTTGTTTTACTGTCTTCGACAACCTCTGTCCGGACCGCTACGTCTTCGACGGTTGCTAGCCGTCACTGCCCAGTACACAGCGGAAACAGCCTGCGTATATTAATGTCGTCATATTGCTACAATACTTCCTGATTGAGGGGTCACGACCGTCAGTCAACCGTTAAGTCAGATAAACGTATCACGCTATGCCGGTCCAGGGTAATGTTGTATACACAGGGGTTCTCGTAGATACAATACACTAAGGGGTGGTCTCAACAAAGGGATGGTCACATCAGTTCTCAAAGTTCAAAAACGTATCTAAACTATTATTTTATAGCTTAGAATTGGTTCAAGATGGCATCCATTAATGTTACTCAAACCTCGTCGTGTCTACCGGCAGAAACGAGACATCTCCAGTTATCTCGGTCTACATCTTGCTTTGCTGTCTGAGCCCAGTTTATGTGCATTTTTTGTAGTTCCCTCCCCACAGTTCTTCTGTAAGTTGTTTTATGTCATCATTTTTTCTTACATTTCCTTTAGGCTTCCATCTCAGGGCTGCCTTGGCTATGTTACCTTGCTTCTTCTCAAAACATGGCCAATCTATCTTCGTAAATTGTAAGTGAGTATGTCATCCATGTTACTTTGTGCGGTTATTTTTAGGGTGGACCATTTTTAGTAGTTCTACGTAAGAAATCTTTTGTGGCCAGAATATTTGCATGATGTTTCGAAAGAATTTTGTTTTGAAAATGTTTCTGTCATATGCCAGCTTTCTGAGACACATAGTGGTGTGGACATGACACATCTTCCACAAAATGTGTGTGTGTGTGTGTGTGTGTGTGCGTGCGTGCGTGCGTGTGTGTGTGTGTTTTAGTATGACGATAGCTCCTCCACCAATTATCCAGCCAAGTCATGTATATAATGGACCTTGTGTGTTTTACTCGGTCACATAATAAGGGTAATAAATTGGGCATGTGCCTATTAATACGATCTGACTACCAACTGCAAGGAACTACCCACCAAGCTGAAAGGTGCTAGTATAATTTTCACCATAAAGAAGGACGGAGAATTGTCGACAAACTCCGTTTCATAAGTTAGACCTTCAGGAGCTATTCAGTCGCGCCGTTTGTATTGTGCGCAATCTAATCAGCCCGTCTCGCTTACAACGATAACAATCGCGCAACTGGTACTCTATTCAACTGGAAACCGTCCGGCTAGCGACAGACAAAATACCCTGAATTGCCGTTGTATTATATTCACCCCACAACCGGTTGTGACTGGATAACGGCCATCGCCTGCAACCAAGTTGACCCTCAACAATCTGTGTCAACAAAGAGAACGTCCACAGTGACAGTGCACGCACTAATCGAGCTAGTGCACAGGTGGAAATCAGCGCTCGTTGACTTTAGCAAAGCGTTTGATGGCGTAGACTACCATGCTCTGCTGACTAAATACGCGTCACTTGGTGTAACGGTAGTGCTTGCATATAACTGAATAATATATAAACAAAACGTCATGATCATATATGTTTATCACGCAGCTAACTACAGCTACACGTGTGTATTGATCTAACCCTGGCTTAGACTGGTTCACTACTCTAAATAACAGCAGCACCCACTATTCTATATGCTAATTTCCTGTCAATGTGGGTACTGCCTCGAATCCAAAGGTTGATGCTATGCATCGAGTCCAAATATATCCCTCTCACTGGGATCAGGTGGTGTATCTCATGACAATCTCGTGACATCCCTTTTTGTTATTTTTTTGTATTTTTTTCTCAGTTTAGGGATTGAATTGAATTTAAATTGAATTGAATTGGATTTTATTCAATAACAAACATATATACAAGATGAACTCATACATAACACATCAAATTGAACCTATACACAGCATCAAGGTGCTGTGAATACCTAACTCTATACAATCTAGAAAACTAATTACAGGTGTGTTGAACGGAAATTTTATGATATGCATTCCCTATTACTAATTTCTAATCTAAAGTAATACATTGTATAAACACAATTGACTAGAATTACAGTTCATGCAACCTTTACATACAAGTTGCTATGTATATTGGCTGCCCACTTATACTTCACTCAATACTTAATACATAAGAACGAACTCTCCCTCGTCTGGCGTCAGCTGCAGTCCAGAGCGGCGCCAACTCGTTGGTTACCCAACTTACCCTCAACTGCCGCCTGTTGCGCCAATAGATATGACTGCCTGTCCAACTCTAAGTACTTTCAGCGGCTTTTAGTGTATGTCGTAATGCCATCGGTAATAATTTTGCTTTCGTTGTTCGATGGCAAGACTGACCTTCCTTCCTTGAATTTCTGGTACCAACAGACTGTTTTCTTCTTCTCGACAACAGTGTCTTGGTCCGGCGTGACATCAAACGTTGCACGGACGAACTTTAATAATAATAATAAATAACTTCTGACGCGCCAATATCCTCAGACAATCCGAGCTCAGTGGCGCACCAAAACCAAATGATTAAGCAGTCTCGTACTCGTGTGCTAGGCGAAAGTCGTCAACAAATAGATGGATGTGCTAGGAAGCTAGGGAGGATAGGCGATATTGATAAGATAGGTTTTGAGGCGACGACGAAGTGTAGCAACATGTTCTGCTGATTTAACATTAACGGGAAGCGAATTCCATATAGTTGGCGCGGCAACTGAAAAAGCTCGAGTTCTAGCCTTTGTCTTAACTCTAGGAACAGATAGCAACTTCGAACTAGACGACCGAAGTTGTCTGGCTTGTCTACCTGGTGTGAGCATTGAGTGTAAATAACTAAGTTGTTTGGATGAAAGGCCTTGGTAGGTGATTGTTTAGATCTTAAACATAATGCGATATCGCACGGGGAGCCAATGCAGTGATTTTAGAAGTGGCACTGAGCGGGAGAGATTGTGTGACTACCCTTGCTAAACAATTTTGGACACGTTGTAGTTTTGCAATATCCTTGATAGCAATATTATGAAGGAGGGAATTGCACTAATCTAATATGCTGCTAAAAAGAGCTGTTGCGATAGTCTTAGCGACAGAAAGCGACATATGTCGGCGAATGCGGTGAAGATCACGGATATGATCAAAACAGCAACGGCACGTTTGGGATATGTGTTGTCTGAAATTGAAGTCGCAATCAAAGGTCACTCCTAAATTCCGTACTGATGCTGCTGGTGTAATATTTTGACTCAGGATGCATGTTGGAAAAAGTCATTAAGTTTACCTCGCTGCATTGGAGTACCAATGATGAGGAATTCAGTTTTGTCTGCATTTAACTTTAATTTGCTATCGGTCATCCATGAGAAAACATCTTGGAGACTCAACGATTTTGAGTCGGTTTAGGGAGTGACTTGTATCGGGCGTGACCAAGGAAATGTAGATATGTGTGTCATCTGCATAAAGGTGATGATCCAAGTTATGACTTTGAATTACAGAGCTGAGAGGCGTAGTGTAAAGAGTGAAAAGCAAAGGCCCAAGAACGGAACCCTGGGGAATGCCACATGAAGTGGGGAGTGAAGTTGAAAAGTAATTATCTATCTTTATACAATGATGTCTATTGGTTAGATATGAAGAAAACCAGGTCAGAGCTGTGCCAGATATGCCATACAACATTGATAAACGTTTGACAAGAGTGTTATGATCAATGGTATCAAAGGCGGCAGACAGATCAAGCAAGGTAAGTGCAGTTACTTTGCCTTTATCAAAGTTTAATATAACATCATTGTGTACTTTTAGGAGAGCTGTAGAATGAAATTGTTTGTATGCTGTTTGGAGCACACTGGATAATAAAGTTGAGCTGATATGACACCTTAGACGGCTTGCTACGACTTTCTCAAGTATCTTAGAAATAAAGCTAAGATTAGAAATTGACGTTCCAAGCCCTCTATTGGTGTGTTGCGCCATTCCAGAATAACCTTAATTGGATCGCTTCTATCCAATTTGGTCTTCGTGAGCAAAGCTTTAGCCGTTTTCACAGTGTTCTCCGCTTTCCCGTTGCTTTGTGGGAATTGCGGGCTTGATGTTTTGATGCTCAATACCCCATTCACGAGCAAATTTCGCAAATTCATGTGATCGATATTTTGAAGCGTTATCGATGATCAAAATTGAAGGAACAGTGTGACGCGCGAAGTGTGGCCGTAGAGCATTGAGAACAGCCTATGTCGTGGTCTTCTTCAGCTCATTGATCTCGAAGAGATTACTGTAGTAGTCTATCAGAGGAGTATCAGTACGACATAATGGTGTCCGTCGAGCTCAAACAAGTCCGTTGCAACCTTGGACCAAGGCAGATGGGGGAACTCGTGCGTTTTCAACTTCTTGAGTTCACGCAACGGAGCTGCGAGGTCGGTCAATCCCTTTACAAACTTGCCTAGGTACTGTACGGTTCCAATTAACTTCGACGTCGGTGGGCATTGGCATGTCGAGTACGACCACGACTGTCTTTGGGTCAGGTTTTATGCCCTCGTCTGTCAACAAACACCCCATGAAGCTGAGTTTATGTAGCTTGTAGCGTACCTTTTCTGCATTAAGAACTAGGTTTCTTTCACGACATCTCTCGAGAAATGCGTGTAGGTTGACGTCATGTTCGGCGTCGTCTTTCCCGTGATGAGGAAATCGTCCGCGATTACCTAGGTGCCTTCCAATCCTTCGATGGTCTCATGCATCATCTTCTGCCAGATTTCCGGTGCGCTGCAAACGCCAAAATTAATGGCATACGCTTCCATCTGTAGCGTCCAAACGGCGTGTTGAATATTGTGAGTCGGCTGGATTCCTCATCGAATTCTATATATCAGAACCCATGTCTGGCGTCCACAACAATGAAGATACGCGCATCGCTGAGTCGTGTGACAATCTCTTCTATCATTGGCATTTGATAATGCTCTCGCTTGATAGCTCTATTTACATCACGTGGATCCATGCAGATACGCAGATTTCCTGGCTTCGACACGAGCAACAAGCTGGAAACCCAATCTGTCGGTTCATTGACTGGCGCGATGATGTCATCGTTGACCTTCTCACGCAGCTTATGTTTCAGGTTGTCCCTCAGAGGCACTGGTACTCGTCGAGGGGCGTGTACGACAGGATTGACGTCTCTGTCAACCTCGATGTAGTAATTTCCCAAGTCCCTGGAAAACATCTGCATAGTGGTGCTATATGTCGGCTGTGTCAAAGCAAGGCGTCTTCGCTACCTGCTTTGCATCAACTGTGTTTACGCTCGGGGGTCTCCAAACGGTCGAATATTGTCTACATCAATCCACTTGAGCGCACCGATGCCAACGCACATCTGGTGGCTTAGCAGTGGTTAATAATGTTTACCGCTCATCATTTTGAAGTGCAGATTGTGTTTACGGCCGTTTCTGTTGACTTTTAAGAGTGGTGATCGCCTTTCTTTCCTCCATACAAAGTAAGCATGTCTGAGACTCGTATCAGATTCTGTAAGTTAGTGTCTCCTGTAGCTAACTTGTAGTCACTCAGCGGCAGGATGTTACACTGTGATCCGGTATCGCACTCGAACTGTACTCTGTGCGACCCGATCCCAATGTTATGTAACCAGCATCCATCTGCCGTCCGTCCACACGGTTAGCCAACTGTTTCGTAGCCGAATCGTCTACCAGACTACTCACACCATATTCTTCGTTTAACGTTATTTCTGTTCTATTGACTCCGAACTTGCGACACTGGGCAGTGAAATGATTCAATCCCTGACAGGCTCTGCATTTCTGGCCACAAGCTGGACATTAGCCTCTGTCGTGTGTCTTGCCACAAAACGAACAGTTCACAACAGTACCTGTTTTCGCGTGTGTTCTTTCTCGAAGTCTTGCGCATTCTGCCTCGTTGCCATGCTTTCCAAACTGTCTCGTTCTTGTGTCTTTTCTCATCGCGTGTATGTCTGTGTCACCGATGGAACCTCATGCCTTAGCTCATTAAGCTTTCACGTCTGAACTTCTGATGATGTATAAGGCTTTCACCAACGTTAAGTCGCGTTGCTCGAGTAGTTTATCTCAGACTCTCGTCCAGAACACTCGACACTAGATGATGACAATAAATCTCATCCGTCGTGATCACATCAAACGCTCAGTTTGTTTCGATCCTACGTAGTTCGTTGTACCGTGTCATAATATCTTCACCAGCCCGTTGTTTCCGTGACTGAAATGTGTGTCGTTCATAAGGTACATGTACCCTGGGCGTACAGTAATTCCCGTACATTTATAGAACTGGCGCTACTTTTTATCTATCCTCATCATCAGTCCACGTGTGATTTTGCCAGATGTCTTTCGCATCTTGGCCGATTTCTGACAACAGCATACTCACTCGTTTCCGTTCTTTCTTTTCGTCCAGGCGGCGGCGGTGGTATAATACTTATGCTGCTGTGCGTAGTCACACTAAAATTAAGTAGAGGCGATGGCGGTGGCATAGCCATGACCGGATCCAACACTTAACGGAGATCTGTTGTCAGGCACTGTTGAAACAATCCCGCTAAGCTTGTAATTTAGCAAACCAGATTACGTAATCCAGTCAACCCCTAGCGGTAGGTCGACGTCCTGACACCATATAATGGAATTGCTTGCATATAACTGAATAATATACAAACAAAATATAATGATCATATGGTCGATTCCCACGAAACGTTGACAAATGGTGTTCCTAGGGGGGGCAAAAATAAACATATGCGCAAGTAAGTAAATTTATTTCTTCATCGAGATAATATACAACACAATTCAAGAGCAATGTAACACAGATGAGATGGCTACCAGAGAAGTATAACTTATTGAGCTGGTAGCCAATTAAATCAAACTCATATAGGTTACTCCCACATACATAATAGTATGTATATAAAGGTTATACAGTGCATTCAATTGCAATAGCTTCAGGTTAGCGACTTCCGTAAATTAAAGCTAGAGATGTTTTACCAATATAATAGAATTCACAAGCGAATTTCTTACAATATGTAATTAGATTTAAACTTTAGTTAATGCCAATTATAAAGTTGTGTTTTCTGTAGTACGAAACGAACATACTGAGGTAATCGGAGAATAAGACTGGGCAAGTTAAATCCTCAAATTGAGCATTTGACAGCTAATAGAAATTGTTTAAGTTCTGAAACCACACGTCTGCACACAAGTCCCTCTACTTGGAAACTGCTACAACTATTTCATCTCACATTTACCTGTGACATTTCATTTTCAATGTATGTATAACACATTTCTGTTTTAAATTCAGTAAGAAATATGTTTCTGACTTCTTTTTTCATTTTAAGGGGAAGCTTTGAAGTATTTTGCGCTCTCTCAGACTTGATGTTTCATAAAGGTGACTTTCTGTTACATATTACCACTACAAGGGGACTGCATATTTTTTCTTTAAAATACATTCATGGCAAGGTATATACATTGAACTTTTCAACAGGGTATACCTTATTGACACTGATTTATAACTATCAATTTGTAGACAGTTTATAATTTACAGGTGTACGGTTTCATATAATATACTTTTCAGTACAATGGAGTAAGTTACTGGCGAGACCATTGGACAATTCTAACTTGATTTAAGAACGTTTTGGTATATATCCGACAGTCTAAATTGATTATGTTAGTGATATGTAGGTGATTCTGTCCCATTCTTATTATTCTAATTAAGAAAACGCCGGAGACGTACGGTTTCGTGTACTTCCTCTTATAATGTGTATTGTGTATTAACTGTCAAAAGGTCGTGATGTATGTATTTATATTGGTTGTACAAACGTTACAGATACCATGCGCTGATGTAACTTCATATATTTTGCAAAAATATTGAGGTGTGGGCTAAGAAACTGTTGGAGACGTACGGTTTCATGCCTATGTACGGTTTCAGTAAAGGTAAAGAGTTTTGTTTCTTATTTGACCACTTTTTACTTAAACTTTGTCTACGTACATACCCGAGTGTAAAGCCATTCCTGTAAGTGTTCCATATATGTGTTTCTCAATCATTCTTATCATTTTATTAATATACTGAACAACAGAACATGAATACAATGTTTTCATAACGTTATTTGTTTAAAGTCTAACCGACTACTTTTGTAAGTTGTCGAAAGGTAATTTTAAGAACAACTAATAAAACTGGAACTGAATGTTCCAAAAGCGACACCGCTCTCTCATCCTTCTCTTGAACCACCTCTCTGTTGTCTCTCTCCTCCACCACCTGTCTTTCGACCCTTTCCACCACCACCTATATGTCATCCATCTCCTCCTCCCCCTCTCCAGCGCCAGTTGTGTGCTCTCCCAACCAGAACATGTTCAATGGAACACTCCGCCCTTCGTGTAGCAGCAAGCCTTGAAGCAGGAAATACTGCAGATTTTCACGACTGGGCCCGGAACCACAACAGCACGGGTAGACATTATGCCACGGAGTTCTGGAACATTCCATGTTTCGATCTCATCCTTGCAGTCCTGCATGACTTCGAGGGTTATCTCCAGGAGGGTAATGGTCGTGTCACTAGCACGAATTTGCGTGGCAGAACTCTTAGTTCGTTGTGATTACTCTTCCAGCCTTCACCAAGTTGTCAGTCTTCCTTTTCATGCCACCACCCATTCCGTCACAGGGGCCTTTCCTGTGGTCAGCCTCCAGCCAGGTCCACGAAGCTCTAAGACCGAACAGTGATGGAAATTTTGCTACAAGGGCAATATTGTGCGGTTCCGGAACGGCGAAGTTGGTGAGTATGTGATGAAGTGCAGAGTCGACAGTTCCAGAAGGATTTCATTGACTTCCTTCAACAGTGTGAGCAGTGACATTTGTAATCTACACGTAGCTTTTGGTACTAAGCTTGCCGTCCTGCTTGAAGTGTACCACCATTGGGTGAATGGTCACCTGGAACTTGACATAGTACATTGCCGTTATTTCGTCCTGGTATCTGCACACCCAATTTTCAGCATAGTCCATCTGGGCCGTTGCCTCCGTCTTTTCCGCCATGGACTGCTTCAAAATGAGATCTGGTGATATTGGATGGTCACCCGGTGACAGTGCTCACGGAACTTGGCCATGCCGGTATGAGTTGGTCTGTGAAGTCTCTTGTACTTTGTACAACTTGGGTCAGTTTCACATTCTTGAAGACTCTGCCCTTGTGTTCAACCTATTGGGCTTGCCATGTTCGGTACCGAACTTCTGTTTTCGCTTGGCTTTTCATGAAACCATACGTCGCAAGTTTGAATACGCATTGTAAGTATAGATTTGTACATTAGTAAGAAATATTTATTGGTCATAAATAACACATAACAAGGTAACTATATGACAAAATTGTAATTTGTAGATACATTTCCCTTCCATTTATTTTGTTATTACTGGTCTTTGCAACCGTACGTCTCCCGAAACCGTACATCGGCTCTAACTGCCAGTTGGTTCATCGGCCCAGTCATCCCATTTATCGTTATTTTCGGGAATTAGATGACCTAATTCCCGAAAATAACGATAAATGGGATGACTGGGCCGATGAACCAACTGGCAGTTAGAGCCGATGTACGGTTTCGGGAGACGTACGGTTGCAAAGACCAGTAATAACAAAATAAATGGAAGGGAAATGTATCTACAAATTACAATTTTGTCATATAGTTACCTTGTTATGTGTTATTTATGACCAATAAATATTTCTTACTAATGTACAAATCTATACTTACAATGCGTATTCAAACTTGCGACGTATGGTTTCATGAAAAACTTCCCCAAATCGGTTTCGTCGCTCAACCCAATTTACTAGCCAACACTTTTGGTTTAAAACAGTACAGGACCTATGTATCCAGCTGTGGCATCAAGTTGAGCGTGAAATATGTGTTAGTTAATGAACTGTTGTACTGCATTTTCCTATATGAATGACTGCAGATGGACGGTTTCAGAAAAGTTCCCCAACATGAAAATAATCAGGAAAAATCAGGGTTTTGACCTGAAGTTTCAATTTTTTGATCAATAATGCCTGATACATCGACCTTTATAGCCAAACATTAACTGTATACCTTGCATATGTTGTTCGAATAATACAATGCGTTTTAAAGTACTGGTGGCATATATTTCACAAAAATAGAGCAGAAATTACCCATTTTGGGGGGACAGTACTCAGAGATCCCATGGTACATATTCAAACGTAGGGTTCCCAGGAAGCGCCAACGAAGACGCATGCGTATAGCATCATTCCAGCCTTCCAACTAGTATATTAAATGAGTTACAGCCCTCGAACCTGTTTGTCAACGTTTCGTGGGAATCGACCATATATGTTTATTACGCTGCTATCTAGCTACACGTGCGTACTGATCTAACCCTAGCCTAGACTGGTTCACTATTCTAAACAACGCAGGGCGTTTTTAACATACAAAGCATTGCCCCCCTAGCCCTATCGTTTGCCCCCCAATCAGACCAACTTTTCCCCAGAGTGCCCCCATTCTACCAAACCAGCCCCTTGTAGGACTTACTTTTTATTCGTTTTAGTATTTGATTTAATTTGCACTGGGGTATAATAAAATAAACTCTAAGTAGCAGTTGACATGCATTCGCCAGAGAAGAACGGTGTCCCTGGACTACTTGAAGCGGTGAACAAAGCTCTGGATCTAACAGGAGGTAAAGACACGAAGCTGGGTGGTGTCACCACCGACGGCGAGGCAGCAAACACCGGCAGACAAGGTGGATTATGGCGTATGCTTGCTGACCAAATGCAGAGAGGTTTGGCAACATTCTGGTGTGCTGCACACCGATCTGACTTAGCCATTGAGTCGGTCGTCAGCACCGTACCTGAGTTGGGAATCTGGAAGTCCAATCTACTGGGACTCGTACGATTCGTCCGGACACCGAGATGGATGGAGATGTTGTTAGCGCAGGCCGGGAATATCAAACAGTTCCTCTGGCACCACGATGTCAGGTTTGCCCAGCACCAGCTGCAGCTGGTGGATGCTGTGCTGAACCTACCAGCCTGCATTTATAGTGTGGGAACAGATGTTTGCGCCAGAAAGTACCAGCGACAGAAAGGAGAAGGCTGAAGCCAAAGGGTTCCTGAGAATCTGGAACCACCAACACACGTCGATCACCGCACTGGTGGGCGACATCCTGGATATATTTGAAACACTCCAAAAGAAGTTGCAAAGGAGTGATTTGTTCATCAGCGATCGTCTCACTGTGATTGGTGCAGCAATCAAGAAGTTGAACTTAATGAGGGATGGATCATTCCCGGTAAGAAGGGATGAGAAAGTGAGTTGTCCAACCGATAACACAAAAGTGGACCTGACACAACGAAAGTGTAATCACCAGTTCGTTTGTACAAACCTCCGCGACAAACGAGCAATCAGGTTGGGGGGCGTGCAAGCATCGTACAAATACCTGTCTGAACGCATGCACCCGGAGCAGGAGAACGTCACCAAAGACATGAAGGAGTTAGTAATGCCACGCAGTCTGAGATCATTCGTTGTGCATGGTGTGCGCGTCGTCAGGCGCCTTTTCCCAGATAAGGCATCTGACTTTGCGGACGGGGCAGCCGAGCAGTAGGAAAACATGATGAATGAGCCATTCCTGCCTGATGGCTGTGATCTCAGTTGTAAGTCGACTGTCAGACTGTGCCAACTTCTGCCAGTCACAACAGGTTCAGTTCAGAAGGTGTTGGCATCTCTGGCTTGTATGAGTCCACACTCTATGCAGATCGAAAGAATCGTGAGCCACTACAACTTCGTGGTCGATAATCACCGCACCAGTATGAATGAGAACACGAGAAACGCACGACTCTTGGTGGCACTAACTAGTGTGAGCCCCCCCCTCCCAAGACAGGGAGGGGGGGCTGTTGAAGATTGTTCGCTGGAAATTCAGCACGTCTCAGCAGGTCTCCCGTGGTGTCGGGCTGTCTCGAAGATAGGGGGGGGTAATGCTGTTGGAGATTTTCAGCGAAAATCCGGAAGATTTGCCTGTATTACGGGAGTAGTAGACTCCATGAAATTCCGGGAGAGTTGGCAGGTATTGCCGTATAACAGAAGGTTACGCGATAGTGACTGTCGTGTTTTTGCCCTTCGGATCCGTTACTAGGGAGGAGATTTACGTGAATGTGATAACAATGCTGACTTCGAGTACATACTGGTAACGGCACTAATCATGCGTGAAAAACAATTTCTTTTGCCGTTTTAAAAAAACCTGATCAAAACTGATGTGCTAAATCTCTAACACCTATTCCATCAAATTTCTGCAAACAAACTGTTAGAAAAGTCACTTTGAGTAAATTACTTACGAAAATAGACCGGCATCTTTATAATGATGATACTCAGATCTACATTTCGTTGGCTACCCCTGAGACAAATCGCTCCCTTAACCAACTTAGTGATTGCCTTCAAGATATCTTCCACTGGATGACTGACAGCAAGTTGAAATTAAATGCAAATAAAACTGAATTGATCATTATTGGTACTCCAGTGCAGCGTAGTAATTAAACTGGATGGTTTTTTCCCTACGCGTATTTTGAATCAGTATATCACGCCAGCAACCTCGGTGCGGAATCTAGGAGTGATCTTTGATAGTAACTTCAATTTCCGACAACACACATCCTCGTGCGCCAGGGGTCGCTGCTGCTGATTACGTCAGTGCCAGCCAGCAGTACCATCTGGCTGATCGCTTTGCGAAACTCTGAATTTAAGCTCAGCCTATGGAATCGCTCACTAGATCAGTGGATGTCGGCAGGTCAGGTGGTCATAATAAAACTAATTTCAACCAACCGTGCCTCGTGTTACATGCAATGTTTAGGAAGTAGAAGCAATTATTCGAATACACAATACTGCTCAGCTGCTCGTGCTAATGGGCGAACGGGTAATTTTATATTGGGATTCCCAGAAGTCGTTTATCCGTCTTCAAATTGGGGCGGGTATTTTTTGTAGTTCTCACGGGTGATGCAGACGCGACTGGCGAAGTCAATTACTAGTTTGACTCAGCTAACTTCCGCAATTCGCGTAGGAGATCTGCCATGGCCATTTTTGCATGGCAAACAGCCATGGCTTGCGAGGATGGTAGGAGTCGACCCCCATCATCTCGTCAAGATATATACAACACTAATCCTATCAATCATTGAGTATGCCTGCCAGTTGTGGCATACGAGCTTAACGAAAAGGCAAACAAAGCAGCTCGAAAGTATCCAGAGACGAGCTATGGGGTAATATTTCACGACGTGTGTTACGACGAAGCCAAAGCCACATCAAGACTACCAACGCCGGCAGTCCGGAGGGAGACGTTGTGTAGAACTCTATTCACGAACATACAACAACCTAACCACAAACTGCACCATCTACAGCCTCCCTCCCAATCCGAAACGCACATGTGTACCGTGCTCCTCGGTGTAGGACCGAATGCTTTAAGAACTCTTATAACTTACGGACTGTATCGTTGGCAGTAACCGGACATTTTTTATTTCCTACGAATTACTCGCAATTGATAGTGAATCTTGTTTTAGTTATTTATTCTGTTTACCTATTTATACGCAAATTATACATTTTAATTAGTTATAATTTAACTTATTTAGGTTGTATATTCCATTTAGTGTTTTATTAATCTACTTTATTTAATTGTTTTATCAATTTTAATGTACCTATTGTACTTGTCAGCCTTCATAGCTGCCAAAGAAAATAAACTTATTATTACATAAAAATGTTTTGGCCACATATAAATATATAGGAGTATTAATAGTTTCTTACGATTACAATTTAAAACTAACACATCATCACAATTTCTCTCCTATGATATGAATGTGCTCTATTAATTGACACTTCCTTACTAAAGCAACAAACCACTCGTTTATGACGGCGCCACCCGGAGAATTGATTCCCGCTCTCAGGTAGGAGAAAAACCCTCTAGAAAGCATTAGCGTATAAAAACACGTAAACAACTGTAAATACCTCTTGTTGTGTATGCTGAAATACATCCCAGATACGCTTTTTTACTTTTGATGACAAATGGATTTCAAAATTAATCTTTAAAATTCAAAATTTCATTACTTTGATTTCATGGAAGGCGGACATCTTAACGGTTATTTTCTGCACAGCAACTGTTTTTGGAAAACGTTGTGATCAGTACGGAAGAGGGACGCCGCTGCAACGCCTACCTCGTTACACTGACCATTCTCATTGATAGAATCTCGAATAACCTCCAACATGTTTCCACTATTTTACATACAAAATAGTATCATTGGCACCCAGCTTTCGCCTGTCGTATCCGAGTGTCGAGTGGAACCGATCTACAACCAATAATGGAGAAGTTAGGCTGCATTATTTTGGACGTCGACTCCACTACGATGTGTACGTGAACATGTTGCGTATATTCTGTCCACAGCTCTCGCCTTGCTCTCATTTTAGATGACTGAATTGTAAGCTTGGCTCCTAGTGTGGTCAGCACGTTTTAGGTGACTGAATTGTAAGCTTGGCTCCTAGTGTGGTCAGCACGTTTTAGGTGACTGAATTGTAAGCTTGGCTCCTAGTGTGGTCAGCACGTTTTAGATGACTGAATTGTAAGCTTGGCTCCTAGTGTGGTCAGCACGTTTTAGATGACTGAATTGTAAGCTTGGCTCCTAGTGTGGTCAGCACGTTTTAGATGACTGAATTGTAAGCTTGGCTCCTAGTGTGGTCAGCACGTTTTAGATGACTGAATTGTAAGCTTGGCTCCTAGTGTGGTCAGCACGTTTTAGATGACTGAATTGTAAGCTTGGCTCCTAGTGTGGTCAGCACGTTTTAGATGACTGAATTGTAAGCTTGGCTCCTAGAGTGGTCAGCACATTTTAGATGACTGAATTGTAAGCTTGGCTCCTAGTGTGGTCAGCACATTTTCGAATCACTCATCTGGTCTGAATGCCGCGTTCAACAAATTACACACCTGATTCCAACTCAAGCATCTCAGTCTGCAACTGTCGATTAAACTAGAGAAGAACAAACATTCTATGAAGAATATATGACATTAAGAAAAACGTCGATTCTTATATTTTAGTCACTAGGCCTACTGCATGAACAAATATATCATCTGGCCAGTTAGATGAGCTGGCCGCCTCTTCGAGTACGTCAACTAGCTAGAACAGGAAATGTTGTAACTGGTCAAAAATAAATCACGTCGATTCAGCCATGATTTTGGTGTGGAATCTTTCCCATGCCAAGTGGAGTTGATTGCGGTATCACAGTTGAAACTATGTCAGCACAAACATCAGTGTTTTCTCTAAACCACGGGGGAAAAATCATTCCCTGTTTTCAAAAGAACACATTTGACTGTATCCTAATCCAATCAATCAATCAATCAATCAATCAATCAATCAATCAAACAATCAATCAATCAATCAAACAATCAATCAGTAATTTATTTCCAACAATCAACCGCACAAATGTTAGTATTACATAATACAACAACATTTCCAACATGTAAACAAAAAATTCAATACAGAGTTGATGGAAGGGGGTGAATAGAAGTGTGCTATTATCTATGGTTCACCCAAACCAGTATGGTTAGTATGGTTATGTATGATACAAACACAATATCTTACAATCAAGATAATTTACAAATGCATACATAATGCATACAGTGCCTACAAAATTTACTATTTGATTCTAATTGGTTATTTTGTTACATATGATACGTAGATAGGAGATGGAACTTATAGTTTTTTTAACGCTTGTTTGCTTTTGCAACTAGTGATGCTTTCACACAACTAATGTCATTGTTTTACTTCGCAAAACGAAATGCACATTGATTTTATGTTAGTAAACACACGATGACTTTTGAAGGTATCTTTTAGTCGAGTACCATGCTTTATACATAACGATCGCTGTCTTAAATTTCAATAGGTCTACGAATTTCAAAATACACAGTTGCTTAAAGAGGGTGCTGGTATGCGCCAAAGGTTTTTATGCCACACACAAGACGAAGAACTCTTACTATTATCCTATTACCTGACTCTATCCCACAGCCCTTTTGTCTGACTTTAAGTTACAGTTCTATTGTCAACATGATGTTAACGTTTAATACACTCTCAGTATTGGTCATCCCGCCGCACCAGCGACCACATTAGCCACACGTGTAACGGGGCTGCAAAATCGTTGATATTTTGTAACGCAAATTAGACCTCTACATAGATGTTGCAGAGATCGGCGAGACAGCAACAACTATCATAATCAGCAGTATTGTTTCATAATTGGGCGTATTCTGTGTAGTCATCCACTTCAATAAACTTAGTGCATTACAGCCGACCTCTTTGAAGGAATGTCAGTTATGGCTGTTGAGTTTTCTGCTCACAATCCACTTACATGTGAAGTTGATAAGTGGTTGACAAACAGTAAATGCTACTTCTGAGTATCCGGAAGTCTGACTGAATTCCGTTTGAATAATGGGGATCGTATACTGATATTGTAAATAAAATATAATTGGGAAGTGTAGGTCTAAATATAAAAAAAACTATTGCAACATCTGGGGCAAAGGCGGGCAAAACGGGTCCATTCGCATTCTAGTGACTCCACAGATGCGAACAATTATACATCCTTAGCTCTAATTATTAAATACATGTGTGCATCATTTGGTTGCATTAACTCTAACTTGTTTTGCGGTAACCCGTTTTATCCAACTACTATCAGTTTTGCCCGCCTTGGTTGGGCAAAGTGGCGTTTACCTGCGGACAATGTGAGATACAAAAATGTAATGCAATAATAATAATAATAAACTTTTATAGCGCCTATATCCCCAGGAATCTGAGCTCAGAGGCGCAACATATAAACATCGTTGGGAAAAATCGTTAACATGGACAATTATATATAAGCAAGAGTCGCCATTAGAGCAAGGGACCGCCGAAGATTATTGTGGGAATGCAATTTCAAATAAAAAGTCCTAAGTTTTTTTAACGAAAGGTAGTTATAGTCTCAGATGATTTTAAAGTGATAGGAGTTTAATCCACATTTTGGGTGCACCTACAGAAAAAGCTCGTTTGCTAATATTTAGCTAGGTTTTCGAAACAAAAAATTGTTGTGAAACAGAAGATCTGAGATTCCTGGGGATATCGGAAAAACGAAGGAGACTAAACAAACAGGATGGGTTTGTATAGAAAGGGCATGATATGTGATAGTCGCTAATTTGAATTGTATTCGATATGTAACTGGAAGCCAATGCAATTGTCTAAGTAGGGGCAGAGATGGTGAGAAACGAGATGCTTTTAGTACTACACGTGCTAAACAATTCTGCACACGTTGGAGTTTAGCTAAGTCCTTTTTAGCAATATTGTTTAGGAATGAGTTGCAGTAGTCAAGGCGACTGCTAATTAGAGATACTGATATTGCTTTAGCAGTAAATAACGACAAATGACGCCGAATATGACGGAAATCGCGTATATATATTATGGTAAAAACAGGATTTACATTTAATGTTCTGGTGAAAGCTGAAATCACTGTCAAAGACAACACCTAGATTACGAACGGTATCTGATGGTGATGTATAATTACCAAGCAATTTAACTGGAAAGTAGTTAACAACCTTGTTTCGTTGTTGTTTTGTGCAAATAATAATTAGATAAATTTTAGAGAACATTATAACCGGTCCCTTGCTCCCGCATAATAACCGGTCCCTTATACCAGTGCGCATGCGCTACTAGAAACGGAACCATTACACACTCGCATTTCAACCTGTTCAATACTTGTTTAGTTATTGTCATTTCACGCTTTCTCTTTAGTAAAGTGACTGAACAAATGGAACTATGTTCTTATTTATAACTAAACAACTTGATGGCGCCTGTGAACGTTGAGTGTCCGATCGAGGATTGTGACTATACGGCTACGCACGCAGAGGCGGCAGTGGTGGCTGCTATGCTGAGTGTACACGCCACTGTGCACATCGCAGTCCCCCGGGCGCTGGGCGCGAATGCGAAGATGGAGAAACTCAAGCGTCCTTCCGTAGCACTGGCCGGGACGGGCGAGGCCTGGTCATACTTCATAACCCGCTGGGGTGAGTACAAGACGGGTACTAAACTTGTTGGACCCGACTGGAATGCTGCGAGGAGGAGTTGAGAAAAGACCTCACTCGCGCAGCGGGCAAGAGCCTAATGAGCAGTGACGAAAAAGACGTCCTCACCGCCATGAAGGCACTCGCCGTCCGAGCGGAGAACACTATGGTAGCTCGGGTAGCCCTGTCTAACATGCGGCAGGGACACGAGGAGCCCATCCGGTCGTTCTACGCCCGTATCAAGGGGCAGGCGGACACATGCAAGTACGAGATGAAGTGCACTAAGACGGAGTGCGATCAAGTCAACGATTTCACAGAAGAGATTATACGCAATGTGATTGCCCGCAGCATCGCAGACCAAGAGATACAACTTGATCTGCTCGGATCTGAAAAGAACCAGGACATGCCATTAAAGGACATGATTGAGTATATCGAGGCCAAGGAGTCTGGAAAACGCTCGGCATCGCGTCTACTCGACCCTCAGAACACGGATGCGATCAGCAGCTCGTATCGGCGGGGGAAACAGCAGAACGTCCGCAACAGGGGAGGAGCCAGGCCGGAGAAACCGAAAGCCAAGCCCAAAGGGGTGTGCATCTACTGCGGCGAGGTGGGTCACGGCAAGACGCCCCTGTGGCACACCAGACGCACCGAGTGCCCCGCGTATGGTAAAAAGTGCCAGAAGTGTGGCCGCCAGAATCACCTCGACAAGGCGTGCCTGAGCGGACGACCGACTAAGCCCCCATCTGAGGAGACAGACGAGCTGTATGACGAGCAAACGGCAGCCTTCGTCGAGCTATGCACGGTCACCATGGACAGCGCGGGCGACGGGTTACGCACACTCCCCCTCGCTCACCATCTGTACGATGATATGTGCGATAAATGGACGAAACGCGCGTCCAACCCGCAGCCGTACATCAACCTCACTCTTACCAACGAGCGCGAAGATTACAAAGCGCTGGGTTTTGACCTCCTGAAACGCACCCGCGCAGTATCCCTGCCTGTCATGGCCGACACGGGCTGTCAGAGCTGCCTGATCGGCATTGGAGTCACCCAACAAATGGGCCTGAGTACCAAGGACTTCATACCCGTATCCATGACTATGAAGGCTGCGAACAACAAGGGAATTCGTATTCTCGGTGCTGTGGTGGTCAGATTCGCTGGTAACAGTGGCACTCGGAGATTGGAGACGCGCCAAATCGCGTACGTGACAGACACCTCGGACCGCATATTCCTCTCCCGCGCAGCTTGCTTGGACCTGGGCATGATCTCGGACAAGTTCCCAACACTCGGGGAGGTCAACCTGGTGACCTCTGAATTGTGTGACTGCCCGCGACGTGCAGAGCCGCCGACCAAGCCGACCACACTCCCCATGCCGGCGACCGAGGCTAACAGAGAAACCTTACAGAAACACTTACTCAGAATATACGCTCAGAGCACTTTCAATACGTGCCCGCACCAGCCCTTACCGAGAATGACTGGCCCACCGCTACGTCTTATACTCGATGAGGATGCGACGCCGGTTGCCCATCACACTCCCATCACCGTGGCCATACACTGGCAAGACGAGGTAAAAGCAGGCCTTGACCAGGACGTTCGTCTCGGCGTGTTAGAGGAAGTACCCATCGGTACGCCGGTGACATGGTGTCACCGCATGGTAATCTGCGCGAAAAAGAACGGCAAGCCGCGACGCACCATCGACTTCCAGGCCTTGAACAAACATGCGTTCCGCGAAACCCACCACACCCAATCCCCGTTCCACCAGGCGAGACGCATACCTAACGGGAAACGCAAGACCGTATTCGACGCATGGAACGGCTACCACAGTGTCCCTCTACACGAGGACGACCGCCACAAGACGACCTTCATCACTCCATGGGGACGCTACCGGTACCTATCGGCTCCACAAGGGTATATAGCGTCAGGAGATGGTTATACACGACGATACGACGAGATCGTCGCGGACATTGGTGACAAGACCAAGTGCGTGGACGACACGCTACTATGGTCAGATACGATCGAGGAGAGCTACTTCCAGGCGGTCCAATGGCTGGATATATGTGGCCGGAATGGAATCATCCTCAACCCGGAGAAGTTCGTCTTCAGCGCACCCACAGCGGACTTTGCAGGCTTCACGATCACCATGACTGACGTGCGACCATGCAGCCGCTACCTGGAGGCGATCCGCGATTTCCCACAACCGCGTAACATCACCGACGTCAGATCGTGGTTCGGGCTGGTCAATCAAGTGGCCTACGCGTTCAGCATGGCCGAACGAATGCATCCGTTCCGGAAGCTCCTGAAAAATGGAGAACGCTTCAAGTGGTCCCCGGAGTTAGAGGACATATTCCGCGAGTCGAAGGACGTGATCGTTCAAGAAATCGAGCGTGGCGTCCGCATCTTTGACAAGACCAAGCCTACATGCATCGCCACAGACTGGTCGAAGGAGGGCATTGGATTCTGGCTATTTCAAAAGCACTGCCGATGCTCACCAATCAGACCCTTCTGCTGCAACGACGGGTGGAAAATAACCCTGGTCGGCAGCAGGTTTACACACGCAGCAAAATCCAGATACGCGCCCATAGAGGGCAGTCGCGGACGCCTTGGACAAGGCGCGCTACTTCGTGCTGGGTTGCGAGAACTTGATCGTAGCGGTAGACCATAAGCCGCTGCTGAAACTCCTTGCGGACAGAGCCCTTGACGACATACCTAACCCCCACCTCAGGAACCTCAAGGAGAAGACCCTGCGTTATCGCTTCCGCATCACACATGTCCCAGGCATGAAGAACAAGGCGGCAGATGCCATGTCACGTAGGCCGGTCGGCACCGCGCTACCACCACTCATGAACCTACAAGACGACAATGCTGCCATAGTGAACCACCTACCATCCAGCATGCACACCAACGTCTTATCTCTCCTACGCCGAGTCGAACCGGATGACGACGACGACGACGACGTCGAGGAGGACAACCTGACATGGTGCGCCGCGGGCCTCGAATCATTGCGATCAGTGACATGGGACCGTGTCAGGGAGGCTACCAGCAGCGACGTCGATATGCACACACTGGAGGAAATGGCAACCGACGGCATCCCCGACTCGAAGATCGAGATGCCAGAGACGATTCGCGACTATCACCAGTACCGCGAAAACATCACATCGACAGACGGAGTGATCCTATACAAGGACAGGGTTATCATACCGCCCTCACTCCGCGGTGAGGTACTGAGCACCCTACACGCTGCCCACCAGGGCGTATCGATGATGACCGCCCGTGCAGAATCCTCTGTGTTCTGGCCAGGCATATCGGCCGACATCAGCACCACTCGGAAAAATTGCGAACACTGCCACCGGATGGCACCCTCACAACCTGGAGCGCCGCCCATCCCACCGATCCCGGTCGTTTACCCCTTCCAGGCAGTGTGCTCGGACTTCTTTGTACACAGGGGCGTACACTACCTCGTGACGGTGGACAGATACTCAAACTGGCCAATCATATCGCAGTCGACAGGTGGCGCCACCGGCCTCATCAACCACTTACGTCGCGCCTTCGTGACGTACGGGACGCCAGAAGAGCTCGCATCGGACGGGGGTCCGGAGTTCACCTCTACCGAGACCAGGTCTTTCCTGCACAGATGGGGCGTACACCACCGACACTTGCTGTGGGGGAAGGCCACCGATGGGTGGCCTTCCCCCACAGCAACTGTCGTGCAGAGATTGGGGTGAAGACGATGAAACGACTCATCACCGACAACACCGGTCCGAAGGGAAAACTGGACACTGACGCTGTGCAGATAGCGATACTACAATATCGCAACACACCCGACCCTGACACAAAGATCTCCCCGGCAATGTGTGTCTTCAGCCGCCCGACACGCGATTTCATCCCGATTATCCCCGGGAAATACAGACCACATGAGACTTGGCGTGAGACACTCAAAGCAAGGGAGGAAGCCCTTCGTAAACGCCACATCCGCACAGCTGAAACCTGGGCGGAGCACACTAAACGCCTTCCACCACTCGCGGTAGGGGACTTAGTCCGCGTACAGAACCAGACAGGACCTCACCCCAACAAATGGGACAAGACGGGCAGTATCGTTGAGGTACGTCAGCACGACCAATACGCGATCAAGATTGACGGATCGGGCAGAGTCACACTTCGGAACAGGAAATTCCTGCGCAAGTTCAGCCCAGTTCACTACGACCGGCCGCCAACCCGATCGATCTATGACGACCTAGCAACCCGCGTCACCGTACCAACACCCGTCGTGACACCGCAACTACCTGACCTCGATAACGACCCTACGACACCTGCGACGCAGACGGGGCACACACCGCCACCGACACTGACGTCAGCGAGAACACCCCAGCGCAAGACACCGCCCGCTGCAGTCACGCCTGCAACACCGAGGCGCGGGATCTCCAGACGCCACCACCAGCCCCAGAGACCCCGAGATCTCCACCCCCATCGGAGCCTGACGTGGAACCACCAGCACCAGCAATTGGTCAACGACGATCCACCAGAGCGACCAGCGTGCCTACCTGGCACAAGGACTACTCCATGGGATAGTCAATAAACATTTATCAGCCTTTATCCAGTAGCATAAAGACTCGGAGGGAGATAGAGAACATTATAACCGGTCCCTTGCTCCCGCATAATAACCGGTCCCTTATACCAGTGCGCATGCGCTACTAGAAACGGAACCATTACACACTCGCATTTCAACCTGTTCAATACTTGTTTGGTTATTGTCATTTCACGCTTTCTCTTTAGTAAAGTGACTGAACAAATGGAACTCTGTTCTTATTTAAATTTTATCTGGATTTAGCTTTAATTTAATTGCTTCCACCCACTGCAATTATCGTTGCAATGTTTGCAACTATCGATAAGTTATGCCTAAATGTTGATGGCACTAGATTTTGTGGATCTTACAACTTTCTACGTGGAAAATCAACCCCCGTTAAACAAAATTGAAAAGTTTGTATAAAGATGTGTGTAGCAACCGTTAAACGTATCCCTTCACTGCTGGAAGCATCGATCGTTTCTCACCAGGCCCGTTCACTGGGTTCACGTTTTTGTGAACACCCCCTTCTCAAAAATGTGAACCCCCTTTAATTTCATCTTTAAGATGTGAACCCTTAACTGCCTATCTAAATATTATTCTTGCAGGGCAGGGCAGCCTAAAAGTGATCACCAGTGAAAGAATGAGAAGCCTGGTTGTGGAGCCTATCCGCATAGCCATGTGTGAAAAAGGCAGTCACTGCAGGAATGTGCATCAAAGAACCATTGCATCCATTTAGCCAGGCAGTAGGACTTCACACTATCCTGCTATGTCAACTCAAAGGATAATAAATACATAAGAAGCTAAAGGTACATGACTCCAAACTGTAGTCAGTTAGAGGTGACTGATGCAGGCAAAAACCTCCCCTGAGTCTAACCAACCACTCAGCTAGCACTACCTGCCCCTCAATCTCCCTCAGCTAGCACTACCTGCCCCTCAATCTCCCTCAGCTAGCACTACCTGCCCCTCAATCTCCCTCAGCTAGCACTACCTGCCCCTCAATCTCCCTCAGCTAGCACTACCTGCCCCTCCATCTCCCTCAGCTAGCACTACCTGCCCCTCAATCTCCCTCAGCTAGCACTACCTGCCCCTCAATCTCCCTATTGCCACGGACAGCGTTAGACTCGAGGATTTATGTGAATGACTCAATTTGATATCGACATTTGACTGTATAATGACAATGGTTCTCTTAAGTATAATGATAATGTTAGTGGATGTAAGTGGTGACGATGATTCAACACTGATTGAAGTACAATTACGAGCACAGAAACCATGTATTGGGCCATATAAAAAGTCCTGGTTTTCCATCACAGCTGTGTTTAAATGAGGGATGCCGTTTTTATGTTTTAATATGCAGATTGGGTAACTACCGCCTATCAAAGGGGCTGTTCTCAACAATCAACAAATTAAGACGTGTGACGAGTGTATATCTTATAAGCAGCAAACCTACAGACAAATTCATCTGGCTTGACACAAAACATAGTTTTCTTCACTTATTGCGTTGGTACACATTTAAAATCAAAAATTATAAACAATAAAAATAAAGTTTAGAGGAACCTGTTTTTAAATGCACGCACTGGTGATAAACTGGGGATAGTGTGGTCTTGTGGTTGCCGAAATTCTGAATCTCGGCTGGGGAGGCAAGAATGTGTGAAAGGCCTTTATACTCAGTTATTGTGTTAATTTTGTTTTCCATATACCCTGGTAGGTGGCAAAATTGCACACATAGTGATAGGTTTCGAGTAATTAGTTTGAACAGTTATATCAATAACATAATAGCATTGCGTGCTGGCTTTTATTAATAAAATTGAGCATAAGTTGGGTTTAATCAGCAGCAAAATGGGAAAAATCGTCACTGATCATATACTATTATACAACCTCGCTAAAGGCGTACTGGTGATGTTAATGTGGTGTTTGAATATAAGATGAAACCACACGGTCCACCAACATAACACCCCCACTTTATTGTCGTTCCAGCTAGAAACCTGGGCTAAGACCACATTAAAATTTTACATAGGCGGCCATTATAACGTTTCCTTCATTTCCTGCCAAATTTGTCTTACGATTTTCTTGAAAATTTCACAGCATATTTAATCTCCATTGACACAAATGCTGTGGAAAACTCGTGAAATTCTCATACCATATTTTTCTGAAAAATCCACTCAAACCTGACACCCCTCAATTTCGCCCCAATCTGGTGACGGATTTTGAAATATTGGTGCGTTCTGCAAAATAGCCACTGTGCGAATACGCGAGCGACTAGAGTATATTTATTGCTATTTCGTGAAAAATCTAATGCAGTAGTACATTCAGTATTCACTGGACTAACATGTGCCACGTCAAAGTGCTCGAAAAAATTCATACATCACACCAAAACGGTATTTTCAAGGATATTCTTTCGGTCAGTAATGGAGGACGAATCCTTAATGTGGTCTTACCCCACCTAACCTTCTGCATTGTGGGGTGGACCCCCACGTGAACATGTGGCGCCCTCTGCATTGTGACGAATATAACCCCCACGCGAACGTGAGGCGCCCTCTGGAGTCTGTATTGGTAAAATGTGAACATGCCGTTGTGAAAAGCTACGGGCCTGGTCCCTGAAGTATGCATTCTATATTCGTGAAGTGTTGTCAATGGCACACTTATGACGTTCACTTGCCTTCTGTTAGCCGGCACAGCGCTGTATGTTTGCGATGTACCTAGCCATATTTTGTTGTACCTGTGTGTAACATTTTCCGATACATCGGAGCATTAGCAAACGCTCGAGAATTTTGGGAATCTCACATAGTAAGTACATTAGGCGTATTTTACTTATTCAATAATAAATATAAGAATTAGTCTGAAAACGTTCGATGCAATCACGTAAGCACTTGAGCAGCTATTTGTCCGGTGGCTTGTGCAAATTGTGCCACTGGTGTCCATAATATATCATCGACGGACATGAACTATGCTCGACTACGTAGCAACGCCCAACTCGTTTAGAACGCACCACATTGAGGTAGCGTTTGCCTCACTTATTTTATACGTGCTGAATTTGTTTTAATGTTATCATAAGCAGCACTGTTTTATGATAAAAGCATTCTGATAATATACCTTAAACACTGTATATATGGTTCTTTTTTTGGAAAAATAAACATTTACTTACTTTCTTATGTCGAAATAATTAGATTCTTCCGGATGCCCCATCCCCGTGTTAATCATTCGCAATGTGTAACTCTGATGACGCATCAACATTGTATTGTGTTGAATAGAGCCTACTCCACAAATAATGGACTCTAGGTAAAATACATTATCCCGATAGAGGTGGACTCAACGAATGGTTGCAGGCCTACACGAGGTACGCGAATGCTCGTTTGTACACCACTTGTAGCGTCTGGTTTACCTATCACAAATTCGTTTCATTGATGTCCAAATATGTCGTGAGTGAATACTTTAAGTAATACCCGCAAACGGTGTAATACAAAAAAATACTTAGTTTTGTTTAAATGGTCGAAACAAATAGAAATGGTCGTTACACATTTGGTAATTTACTAATCTCAATTGTTGGCTGACAATTAGCAATTTCCAAAAATGAATTTGAAGTGAGACGAGCGGACAAACCGAATTGAGGAGGCACCTTTATGTTGAAATTGTATTGTATTATGTAGTACATGTGGTCACGTTTTATTACCATTTCATACATGCATGTACCACGTCATTCGTTATTTTATGCGTGCAGATTCCCTAATGGCGACCCCACCTATCCCGTTGTCAACCTCCCCACAAACAGCCGTCGGTGACGCAGCCATGTCGCAGGATCTCATCATAGGTGGGTAGTGAAACACACCGATGCTAACTCACCTGCTTCGAGAAGAAGACTTCCTTCTTGTCTGCCTGTTTTCACACATCTAATGCGTGTCTCTTTTGGAACAATTCCACGAAGCATGGCTCCCAAGGTTATATTTTATATTATCAAAGTGACCAAATAAAGTTGGACCCTTGAAATGTAATGTTAGCCCGTGAAATCCTCAGAGTCAGAGGTGGTTTGGGAAGATTGTTTTAAATAAGGATCTCGACATACTTGTATTGGTCTTTGATAACCTTGCGTCCACTGAAGAACCGAAGAAGCGTTCGCCACCTGCTCGCTCCCTACTCTCCTGTTTCAATGTTCCTTTGTTCTCCTATTCCCCTGCTCCCCTGTTCCCCTGTTCCCCTACTCCGCTGTTCTCTTGTTCCCCTGTTCCCTTCCTCCCGTGTTCCCAAGTTGTCCAGTTCCCCTGCTCCCCTGTTCCCCTATTCCCATGTTCTCCTGTTTCCCTGCTTCCCTTGATCCCCTGTTCTCTTGTTAACCTGTTCCCTTGTTCCCTTTTTGTTTACCTGTTCCCTGGTTCCCTTGGTTCTCTGTCCCCTGTTCCCCTCCTCTCCCACTCCCTTTGTCCCCCTTTTATCCTACTCCCTTCGTCCCCTGTTCCACTGTTTACATGTTCACCTGTCTCCTGTTCCACTGTTCACATGTTCCCGTGTTCCCTGGGTCCCCGTTCCCCTATTTTCTTGTTCTCCTACTACCCTGTTCTCCTGTTCCCCTGTTCCCCTGCTCTCAGGCTCCCATTCCCCTGTTCCACGGCTCCCCGTTCCTATGCTCCCGTGCTCCCGTTCCCCTGTTCCACAGCTCCCGTTCTCCCCGTTCTCCCCCTCGTACACCACTAACAGCATGTGGTCAACGAAACTGCTCTTGTTGCAGGTTTGTGCATCGGTCTACCGTTCGGGTGCATCCTACTCTTTCTAATTGTGGCGATCATTGTTAAGATGACGCGCAGGAGACGAGCACATACGTAAGTATAGTTAGAGAACAATACACGGTTTGCTGACGAGAGTATATTCATTAGCGCCTTGGGCTGGATCGAATCACTGTTTTATGACTGAAAACTACACTCGAGTGACATTAAAAGGACGTATAGTCTGTTCCAAGTTCATGTTTTAATTAATATAATGTTCTTAAGACTATTAACTTTGTAGAAGTTATACTGCCCGCCAAATTTAGTTTAGTAAGCCAGTAACGACGGTCGCAATTTCAAGGCACAACCACGGATGCATATTCAGAGAGCAAACAAAACATCCAGTTTCAAAACAAGCTTTATTGGCAATACGGCCGAGTCGAGCTAGAAATTACTACTCCCACTAATTCCGGGTGGATGAACAGACGACGTCCCTTGAAGGGAATGGCGCACGGTGTGTGTATATGTTACAAGCGCGTAAGCTGTCGGATAACGGCAAATTAACTTTTTAGCTTTTGAAAGAAGACTTATATCTACATTTCTTATTTTTTGGCAAACATGCAATTTGTCTACAAACAAATTTGCAATTCCCGTAACTGTTTGTGGTCGCGTATATGCGTTTAACGAAGATTACACGGCGTTGAACAGTTGCTGGCAACGATGTGTGTGTTTTCTACCATTGTTCAAAGCTATGCAAATCGTCCATTGATTAGTTGGGAACGGTTTAAGTAACTCACAAAGGTCATAATTTGATTGTCGTAGAAACGGCCTACAGTGGTGACATTCAAACATTATTGTATTGTGGCTCCTTCGTGGGGTCGTATTTATGCATGGCCCTTCACAAATTGTTACAAATGTATGCGGGAGCAATATGCTGATAAAAACTGTATGTGAACGTAGACAATTCCAAAACTTGCAAGCAAGATTCAAATTGGATGTCTCCAACTGGCAAAAAGAAGAAATAATGTCAAGAATAAAAAAAAATGGCCAGAGATGATCGTGAAGCCGATACCAAAATTTAGGCTATATACATGAGTGATAAAATCGAAGCCTAAATAAATATAGTTAATAACTACCAGTTAGTTTTCCTACAGTCGAGTGGTGATGAAAGTCCAGAATGGCATAACACACAGACTTCAAACATTTAAGTAATACATTAAGAGGACACAAATAATTCAGGTACGTTTAATTATCAAAAGAACAATGAGGTTCTGAAAACTGGTACGACTAGTTCCTAAATATGGTGTTACTTTTTGTAACAACCTTGCTAAATGTTAGGTTAGTGAACCAGTGTGGTGATGGAGGTGTCTTTTTAGGATTCCGACAGATAATAACATGACATGTTGGTCCGGACCGTTTATCAAAACATTGAAGCCATTTAACAAACTGCAGTTAAGTTATTTACTTAAAGCAAAAATATACGTTTTATTGAAGAACTAAGATAGTAACAATTCCTTTGTCGTGTACAAATATTATTAATAAAAGTAAAATGTAAAACAAAGGTCTGATCCTTGCAGATGGGTCGAAGTGGTGGTTGGTGTAATTATAATTGTTGTGTCCTCAGCAATCAAGCAAGCACGGCAGCTGACAACAATTACGATGTTGAAGCCAAAGAAGACGCATTGGGACACGTGAACGAGGCAAGTGACGTCATACAACCAGACCTCGCCCTATCTATGTCCATATCGTCGGCTATCCAGCAGCACATTATGCAGAAGCTTTCGCCGACTGCCAGCGTTCTGCCAGTCATCGACGTTGCCAAAGACGTGGACGGGACAACGACGATTTCGGAAGATCCTCTTCCGTCGGAAACAGACCAGGCTGGTCGATTCCGGTCATCCCTTACTTTGGACATCGGGTTAAAACAGGAGACGCATGCAGTGTCAGTAGAACATTACGTAACATATTAAGTTTGGTAAACCAACGTAGAAGGGTTCACCGGAACCATTGCTTGTATCAACCCAAATAAAAGGCCACCTGCGCTGGTGCTATTGTTATGTTTGGTAAACCATCGTAGAAGGGCTTACCGGAACCATTGCTTGTATCAACCCAAAAAAAGACCACCTGAGGGAGAGGTTGGGAGACGGAGCGACTGAAAGACACATAGGGAGACAGCGAGACGTTAGATGGATAAAAAGAAAGTGGATGAGATCTACGAAGAAACGAACAACGGAGTGGTATACGGACCATAATTATTGAAGTAAGTCGGAACGTCGGCGTGAGAGGGAGCGTGAGGGCATCTTCGCGCGTCAGGGACGCTGTTGGTTAGGCCCCACACCAGTCCCACTACCCATTCACATGGCATCGGCATGTCGCATTGTAGAAACGCTGACGTTATTAAGCCGAGCTCGTTATCCGCGTAGGCCTATCTCATTACCATTTTAGATTCAGCATTTGGGGCTTAGCCAATATAGGCTGATAGTTATATGTACTGTTCGAAAAGTAGAATTATTAGAAAATACACTACCGCTGGTCGCAGATGACCTGGTTCTCTCGTCCCACATTCACCAACACATATGGCCTACAGGGAATAACAGAGCTTTCGAACAGAGTTTCAATACAGATAGGACTCCATACTAATAGATGCAAGAGAAAGATCATGAACGCCAACACGAACAACCCCGTCATATTAAGAGGGAAGCTCGAGAAGAGAAGCCGACTTCTATCTAGACAGTAACAATAGGTACAGAAGAAAACGTGATCCAACCAATCGTTTCCGACACTGAAAAACGCTAGTCCCGGTCTCTGCTGGTGTAGGAGCGACACAGAAGTGGCGCCTCGCTACAGAGACTGGGTTAATTGACGCTAGCGTAATTCGGGAAACATTCGGCAGGTGGCGTTACCAATGGTACTGTCTAGTGTCAGCGCCTACCTCGATTTCGCCGTTAATTCGAGCCCCAAATAGCAACCCGGTTTGCGCTAGCCTGCAAACAGCACAAACGCGCTGAATTTTGACTAATCAGAATTTAGTAGATTAAATTGGAAGAAAAGAACCATATTTTCTTATGGTGGTGCAATCTGGTTTATATCCAACGTGGACCTCAACCCAACTGTAGAATTGCATCGAGTTGCAGAGAAGTCGGTCAACCGTAAACTTCCCACCCCGATTTTCACTGGCTAGCTAGCTATTGTTGGCGAAGTGTGTCTACACATCAGCTGGCATCATCGGTTAGGCTTTTCGGTTACCTTTACTATGAAGTAATGTTAGGGACCAGCCGAAATACCTAACCAGTTATATAAGTTCACATTCCATCTGGAAAAAATATGATTAAATTGAATGGATTAAATGGAAGTGACCCCAGCCTTAACATTCTACATTAACACTTGCATGCATTGTCGGACGTTGATGTCAAGATCAAACCTATTAATTTTGCAATTGTTAAGTAGACTACACAACAAATATTCATACGAAAACAAATACTTTTAATATTCTGTATACAAAACCAAATTGTGATGCATATACAATGCTGATCCACCATACACACGCACAACTAACCAATTGCTGCCAAAGCATGTTTCTTACATTAGGCATGGAGACAACAGAATTATACATCACAAAAATTATATTTACAACGAAGTCAGACTACTTTAGCATGTTTGGGTAGATGGGAATGAAAATACCTAACTGGTGAAGGGGTATTGCAAACAGCTGTGTGTATATACATACATGTATAAAACGAATTCTAAATAGGCTTAAATATTCAGTACGCATACCACATAGCTGCGAATACCACATCCTGTTTTAACTCCACAAATAGAATGTTAAATTTGAGGGACATCAGCTGCTCTACACAATAACACATGCATAAAGCCACCAAGAAAGATGTACCTAGGAGTACTTGAAATTTAAAGGTATCAAGTGCAAAGAAACATGAGATGTCGCAGATCAAATGTCAATCAAACAGTCAGACACATTTAGTCGACCTCTTCCATTCTGTTGGCATCCTCGTCATCTCCCTCAAGCGGGGGCATCTCTTCTGATGTTGCATCCCCTGCTGCACCGGGAACCTCCTCCTCCTCCTCAATACCCAGACCCAACTGGATCATGCGGTGGATTCTCTTTGCGTGCACCTGAGGGTCGTCTAGGCTGAAGCCAGATGCCAGCAATGATGTCTCAAAGAGAAGCATCACAAAGTCCTTGACAAATTTGTCGTTCTTGTCGGCATCAACCTTGTCTTTGAGTGTCTTGATGATGGGGTGTTCATGGTTGAGCTCCATGTGTTTCTTCGCCGCCATGTATCCCATGGTGCTCGTGTCACGCAGGGCCTGGGCCTTCATGATGCGCTCCATGTTCGCTGTCCAGCCGTACTGACTCGTCACAATGCAGCAGGGAGAGTTCACCAGACGGTTCGACAACACCACCTACAAACATGTACACTCTTTGTAAAGAACTACATGCATAAGGCGTGACCCCCTCCCAAATGCAAGCACAGTATTTGCAATCACTCAACTCATTCCGCTTCTTGTGTACACATTTAGACCCAACTATTGTATATTTTACAGCTTGCATCAGATTTGTATTGGCTTGATTAGCACAGGTATCGGCATATATCGATACGATGGGGAAAAAATATGTCATCATTTGCAAGCTCGAGCCGTTCATGAAATATACCAATGAAATAATACAATAAAGCAAACTTTAACTGTTGTACAAGTGATCATCAGAATACACATTGAACAAAAAGGAAACAAACCTTCTCTACTTTTTTGTCAAGGATATCCTTGACGACCTTGCAGAGTCCCTCATACTTGGCCTTCGCCTCCTCAAACTGCTTCTTCTCCTCCTCATCCTCTGGCAGCTCCAGACCCTCCTTCGTGACCGAGACCAGCGTCTTGCCGTCGTACTCCTTCAGCTGCTGCACGGCGTACTCGTCGATTGGGTCGATCATGTAGAGCACCTCAAAGCCCCTCTTTTTGACACGCTCGACAAAGGCAGAGTTCTCGACCGCCTCCTTTGTCTCGCCTGTGATGAAGTAGATCTGCTTCTGGTTCTCCTTCATGCGTGACACGTAGTCCTTGAGGGATGTCATCTCATCGCCAGATTGCGTTGAGTAGTAGCGCAGGAACTCGGACATCCTTTTACGGTTGGTCGAGTCCTCGTGGATACCCAGCTACAAGGTGAAATACAACTCATGGTCAACGACTTTCAGGTAATCAATCAGTGTACCTTTCCACACACTGGCCAAATCATGTTAGAAGAGCAAATGGTTTATGTTGCAGTCTAGGTGTGTGGCTGTCATTGGACATTAAGAAAGAGGTCCTATAGGCACAACACGAGGACATAATACTGTTACTCTTCTTCCAATGCACAGCCAACACTGCCATCATCAACACGCCGACTCAGAGCGGTCTGCCAGCGGTGCCGATTACAATGTGGCACAGTTGTGCAGGAAGTATGTACATATACATGTATGTTTATCATGACGGCTCAAAATTTATGAAGCTCCCCGCAATGTGATCATCACATTCTACAAAAACATACTCAACTTGTCAACACCAGTCCGGTGTACACTGTGCACACATCAGATACATACTACACATTTGAACAATTAAAATGATTCACAATAGGTAAAACAGCTGCTGAAGCAAAGCCAAAATATTGTTTCTGTAACCAATGCATAACATACAGTAACAAAACCAGTATTTCACAACTTGCATCAGATTTGTATTGGCTTGATTAGCACAGTAATCGGCATATATCGATACGATGGGGAAAAAATGTCATCATTTGCAAGCTGAATGTAAAAATAAAATCAACCCAATAATGAAATCGGTTGCACTCCAACTCCCCACAATAAATTCAGTATTTTGGTTTAAGAAACTCTTCAAAATATGCTCTAAATGAGATTTCTGCATCCCAAGAACACAATTACTCATATTATTATAATGTAAATGATTACATTATCATGCCTACTCACCTTCAGATTCTTTGCAAATGTTTCGTAGAACTTCTTGTAGTTGTCCTTGTCGTCTGCAATGTCATCAAACAGTTCCAGGCACTTCTTGACGAGGTTCTTGCGGATCACCTTGAGAATCTTGCTCTGCTGAAGCATCTCTCGCGAGATGTTCAATGGCAGATCTTCAGAGTCGACAACGCCCTTGATGAAGCTGAGGTACTCTGGGATGAGCTCTTCACAGTTGTCCATGATGAAGACACGGCGTACGTACAGCTTGATGTTGTTGCGCTTCTTTTTGTTCTCGAACATGTCAAATGGGGCTCGCTTCGGCACGTACAGCAGGGCACGGAATTCCAGCTGGCCCTCCACTGAGAAATGCTAAACAAAGCAAAGTAAAGCATTGGCAAAATGTGCTGAATACAGTATGTACATACTGAGATGGGATGATTACATTTATGATAATACTAATAAAATTAATTATCATGATTACATTAACGACTTATCCATTGGTAGCTAAAGTGTAAATATGTAATGGAATTAACCTGTATCTGACTGCTTACATAAATATGCAATGATAATTCTTATCTTAATCATGTAATCTAGACAATTCCTCTTTTCATGAAATGTAAACAATGCCCACTCACCAAGCAGAAATTCTTACCATTGAATTACAGCTTGCATCAGATTTATATTGGCTTGATTAGCACAGTGATCGGCATATATCGATACGATGGGGAAAAAAAGATGTCATCATTTGCAAGCTACTTAAAAACTGGTAACACTTACAACATTATTGCAGACCTACCCCAAAAATTTCCTGTCAGTAATCCGCCATCCCATTTACACTGATTTTCAGAAATATAGGCCTGCTGTCAGTAATACTTTAATACTGTAACTATGATGATAGTTATACCCAAAACATAATTGTCTCTAAGAAACTGTGGTGTTTTGAAGCGTCCAGTTAACAAGGTAAGGTAGCTAATTTACAATGACTAGAACTGTCTTTTTAAGTCAAAATTTAACAAACTGAAAGAACCTCAATAATTTTGTGTTGTTTAATACTAACCATTGTAATTCTGATTTTATGTATCTTTCGAAAACAGCATGCTGACTCAAGCAAAATTCCACATTACTGCCAGATTATGTAATAAACAGCAATTAACAAATACCACTCAGGGATTTTCACTGTAAACTTTACTATAGAGAATTCTAAGTTCAGAATCAACAATGGTAGTCTCCAAATTCGAAGTTCACAATCAACAGGTGCAAGATGAATGCATATCGAACTTTACACACTGTTGCGACTAGGGCACTTGTGCAGTTCCTTCATTCAACATCATCCCAGGCATATTTATATTACGAAAATATTAGACTTAGTGCACCTTTGAAGCCCAAAAAGCGACCTGGTTTGCACTTGTCTGCATCGCTGCGGTTGTACCTTAACATATCGCGCTCGTATGATGGGCGATATAATACAGGTGTATGTTGGTGCAAACCGGAGCACTATTTACACCTCACAAGTGCTCTAAGACACACGCAGATGGTAGGCAGGTCTGTTATTGGTACTGAAAAACACTGGCTCACAAAAAAAGTACAATTATGATATCACAAGTCTGAATTTTAAAAATATAATGTCAACAAACCTTGACAGCAAGATGGTCCTCCCAGTCGTTGGTGAGGGACTTGTAGAACTCTCCGTACTCATCCTGCGAGATGTCGTCAGGATTGCGTGTCCACAGGGGCTTTGTCTTGTTCAGCTCCTCCTCATCTATGTACGTCTCCTTGATGGTCTTCTTTTTCTTCTTCTTCTCTTCACCCTCCTCATCCTCATCAAGATCCTCAATCTTGGGCTTGTCTTCATCCTGCAACATTGTGCCAGTAGAGTGAAAAACTGCACCAAATTTACAAAATACAGCCACAAGTTGACGATATATTAAAATATGAAACCAAACACAATTTTCCAACCCCTCTATCAAGACGTATCTTCGACAAGAAAGAGGTCAATTGAGCCAACAGACGAATTCAAACTAAGTATTTATTAAAACATACCTAACAACGCTTGCATCAGATTTGTATTGGCTTGATTAGCACAGGTATCAGCACATATCGATATGATGGGGAAAAAATTGTCATCACTTGCAAGCTACCGATGTATCAATAAAGAAACTGATGACGAAGACATCTTAAACTAAACAAAAAACAACAAACCTTTGCCTCGTCATCCTTCTGGTCTTCCTTCTTTTCGTCCTCCTCCTCTTCGTCGTCGGAGATCTCCTTGTCTCGCTCCTTCTCGACCATCAGTCGGATGGGGTAGCCAATGAACTGACTGTGCTTCTTGATCACCTCCTTGATGCGCTTATCCTCGATGTACTCGTTCTGATCCTCCTTCATGTACAGTGTGATCTTAGTGCCCCGACCCAGCGGCTCACCGTGGTCCTGACGCAGGGTGAAGCTGCCACCGGCGGATGACTCCCATATGTACTGCTCGTCATCGTTGTGTTTGCTTGATACAACCACGCGGTCAGCCACCAGGTAGCTCGAGTAGAATCCCACGCCGAATTGACCAATCATAGAAATGTCAGCACCCGCCTGGAAACAATACACTAAATTATTTAAAATTAACAAAGCCATCGCATTTTGCGAATTATAAAGTAAGAACCTAGTTTCCAGACACATTAAAAATGTTTGTTATTGGTGGTAGCAATAAGCAACCAGACAAAATCACCAAAGATAGTATTTTAAAGCTTAACAGAATATTTCAAACTTAACCTTCAACTAATGGACATTTGTGAAAAGGCTAATTAGATTGAAAAGAATACACTATCTAGTGTAATTGGCTGTATGTATAGATGTGTGTACACAAACAATTTATGACAAGGATATTTACCTGCAGAGCCTCCATGAAAGACTTGGTCCCCGACTTGGCAATCGTTCCCAAGTGGTTGACAAGGTCAGCTTTCGTCATCCCAACACCTGTGTCACGGATGGTCAGTGTGCGCTCGGCCTTGTTGGGAATAATCTGAATGTAGAAATCTTTGCAGCTGTCCAGCTTCGACGGATCCGTCAGACTCTCATATCGGATCTTGTCAAGGGCATCTGAAGAATTTGAGATGAGCTCTCGCAAGAAGATCTCCTTGTTCGAGTAGAATGTGTTGATGATGAGGCTCATCAACTGAGCTATCTCAGCCTGGAAGGCGAAGGTCTCAGTTTCCGTCTCATCCATGCTTTCTGTATCTGGCATTGGCTTGGGAACCATTTTCTGCAACAGATGGACATATTGCAATCAAATACTTGCAATTACCAATATAGCCATTCCCCAGTGTAGTTTCATTTTCTTGAACAACGTTACTCAGGCTAAATTACAAAACAAAACTGCTACCTCAAAATTACACATACATACAATGTTGAAATAACTGTTTATTGTTCCGTCATTGAGCAGATACTTCTGAAGCGAATGTAGTTGTAGTTGTTTGTTGGCTTCTTGTTTACTACGACAGTATAAATGTGTGAATGGACACAGAGGGGTAACTCGCTTGCGACTCGGTCATTGTTTCGTTGAGCAGATAATTCTGAAGTTGTCAGAATGTATCATCCGACTGATCTTTTCACACTTTCAATAACAATGAAGATTATGCAAACAACTGGAATATCTGCTAACTTAGATTTGGGGGAAGTGATTATAGTATGGACATTCACAAGGAGCAATATCAATATATGCGTCACACACCTATGGTAAGCATTACGATTATGATCGAGTACGAATACGATTACTTGGTATTTTTAAGGTTAGGATACTCCTTGATATTGCACGAATCACAGTGGTCAGCTTCAAATGTCTGCTATGCATTGGATTTTCCTGCAAACTATATAAACCTATACATTTTCTGAAAGGTATTGAACTTGGCAATCAAACCAGGTCATTCGTGATAAGATCTAACAAGAACATTTTTGTTAATTGCCTTGAGAATGCAAAAAAAATATTTTTTCGGTTAAAAAAATAAATCAGTTTTAAAAGCTTACTAGTCCATAAATAATGAATATAATGTATATTAACTTTATTTAGTACGATTGAATACAATGATGAACAAAAAGGAACGGAACCATGGCCAGTCTCACCCCATGACGACGGGATTCATGTGGAGAACAACAAAAACAACAATTAGTGGGTTTTTTCAACGACATCTTTAACAATCTTCATGATCAAAATAGGTGATTTGTGAGGTCCATCAGCCAGTCAAGCTATACGAACGAGTCTTGTTGCTGTTTTGAACTTGGCTTGTGCAAAACTGACACTCAAGATCTGCTCGGTAACTATCGACTCTGAGCTATTTTAATTCATGTACTCGTCATCAAAGGGAAGATTTTGTCAGAAAGTGCTGAAGTTCAAACACCCTGTGTGTGTTTTGATCTATGAAACGACACAACGGGGTAATTGGCATGCTACGTACTCTCGGAGTACGTGTGATTAACTGAACATTCATGCGATCTGGTGAAAAACTCTGATCAAAGACCGTTGGGTGGCTTAGTTTAACCCTCTCGTGGTCAGAACGCCCGAATCAACCCGACTCCCACTCACGGCCAGAACGCCTGAATACGCCCGAATACAGGGGCACATTTAAACTGGTACCGCGAAACAGTGTCATGCAATAACGGCAATTTATTTCGGCAGTTAACATATAATAATATTGAAGTTTCACTGGGAAGCGTCAAATGATGAAATGATGGCGATTTCCGTGACTAAATAGCGCCAACCACCACGCGGTTTTGTAGTCGAACGCAGCGACAAACAATTTCCGGTCCCTCTTTTACGCCACGCAGTGAATATTTTAATGGTGATTTTCAGCCAATGAGATTAAAGTTTAACATTTGCTGCGGGCATAAACATGGAAGCACCCAGGAATTATTCCAAAACACGCGTCCGCAGGCGATTTCTACGATTAAATGCTAACTTTTGAGCGGTCTATTTTGTTGTAAAGAAGTATTAATGCGCCGCGCAACGAAGCCGGTGGTGTTTTTTAGCTTTGGTGTAATTCTCGACATTGTCATTATGTCGAACTCCAGTAATTCGGACTTTGATGGGATTTTCGAATCGAGTTTATAACGAACGCTGCCATCGAAGGGGAATGTTTTGCACTATGATTACGCATTTTAAACATAACACCAACTTAATAGTTCAGACGAGATGACGGCTATGATCACAAAGAACGCCATTTTGTATAAAATCTTGAAAATACATGCACTCTGAAAAACTTAAATTATTTCAGTTTTATTTACCATAGACATTTAATTAGTTTTCCATTCTGTAGCATAGTAATTTATGAACATTTCATACGCAGCATGTAACCGCTAATTAGTAATGAAAAATATTTAAAAAAAATTAATTGTTGAAAATTATTTAAGTATTTTATTTTTGTCAAACTTTAGCAATTCATATTTGGGTAATAAATTGACAAATATGTCACATACTTGACTAGTTACACCAGGAATTAGTTCTTCAGATGTAGTGAAAATTTTATTTGAATCGGATCAAAAATTATTTCTTTATTTGCATTCATGCAACCCGAGTATATCACATGATTCACTCACAGCACATTCTCTTGATTTAATAGGATTCAATAACAGGCACATATTTGCATTAATCTGGCCTTGAGTGGGTTAAATATGAATAAATAGTTATGTTAAATATTTATCGTCTCGAGACATTTTTCATCGAGCCGACCTGCGGGGGCCGAGTTGTTTCAGGATGGGGGCCGAGTTGTCTCAGGATGGGGCCGAGATGTCTCGAGACGACTCGGCCCGGGCCGAGTTGTCCGTGGGCCGAGTTTTCTGGCATTCCAATAACCGGTTGTCTGAAGCGCCGCTTGAAATTCAGTATACTCTGGGCCTCTGCAGTAGCACGTGTTCAGTCATAGCCACGACCCACGTGCAAAACGAAACAAGTCTAAGCCGGTTCCGGCTCATGACCGTCCAAAGTGGCTGTATTATCTAGAAAAATGTTTGAAGGCTATCCCAAATGTATGGGTAACCCTACAGCTACGTTATGGAAATATGAGTTCGATCGATTTTATTTGCACAAAAGAGCGCAGTTTTAAATTTTGCCTTTAAATTTAGTCAAGAGATCATTCCCGAAAACAAAACAAAACGCGATTCTATTTTATGACTGTATAACATTTGCCTGATTTTATATCAAAATTATGCACTAGGTAAATTATTTGATGTATACTCACCGAGCCAAACGTACTTCAGTCGTACAAAATTCAGCTTCAACTGACGCCGTCAACTTCGACGCTACCGACTGCTGATTACAAACTGAAGAAAGAAAGGAACAGAGCCGAAATTTCTAACCACGCCGTGGCGCAGAGATACATTCAAGTCACTTCCGGGTTGAGATACCGGCTTTAAACAACCACATTTGTTTTGCCTCAAATCTTGCTTTGCGTAATTAATATAGGATGCGCAGCTCATGGTAAATATTTCGAAACAAAGCAAAACATTTATATTTTTTTATATTTCATAAAGGTAGCAGATATGTTTAACGAACTACAATAAATGGCGTAGCATTACAACAGAAATACTTTGTCGTCGAGAACGTTCTAGCATGTTCCATACGCTATTTCCCGAACAAGTAGTTCCTATGTTCTAGAAGGTGGAAGGCGGAAAGGTGGTCGTTGCCATCCGGAAAACACACGTGGCGATGTAGTTTCCGGTTGTGTTAGTGTATGTTGGCGAGTTTTGAAAAGAAAATAGCGGCAAATGTACCGAAACAAGATTGAACAAGAAACGGCTGGCGTTATAACTTGAGTTTTGTCTAACTTTGATACCTCTGTGCGTTAGTTCCATTATCCCAGGAATATTTACGTTTAGGAATATTGCGTGTTAGCGCACTTTTGAGGCGTAAATAGCGCCCGGGTTTGCATCAACATACGCCGCTATAATAGCCTATATCGCTCATTTTACGAGCGCGATGCGGTAACGCATGACCGCAGCGGTGCAGAATAGCGCAAACCGGATCGTTATTTGGGCTTCAACAGTGCGCAAAGACACTATTTCCATATTATATATATGCCTGGGATGATGTTAAATGATGGAACTAACATTCTAATGTATCTAATTTGTAAGTTAGGCAAACAAGTTATAACAGCGAAGTCGAGGTGGGTCCGGATTCCACAAGACAAGTGCCACTAATAAAACGGTGTTTTATAAAACGCGTCCAGGCTCCAATCCTAGTTGGTAACAACACAGAGAAACGTCGTAGATTAGTAGTGATTATAAATTCAAAAAAGTGTAACTATTTTGTATATACACTAAGCTTGATTGGATGTTGACCCCGCTGAGGTAACTGGTCGCCTCAGTAGCGTTACCACGTCGGCGGAAAAATCCATGGATGCGTCGGCGAAATATTTTGGACGCGTCTTTGCAGTACCCCATGTTTTATACTTTAACAAGTTCTTCTGCACGTATTTATGTTAATTTACACGATAATTTGTGTTCTTATATATTGCACTCTAAAAACAAAACAAAATTTCCTGTTCGCCTGCCAAGCCACGGCACCGCCTCTATCCTCAGCATGTTGAGGCTAGGCGTGTATTGGAAGAAGAAGACAAGATTGGTTTATCCTCATTTTCTTGATACACGGATTCACGGTTCCGACACCATCTTAACCTAGATCAGAGTTGCGAGTAAATAAACGTACGTGGTTACAATAACAAAGCAAAACAAACTTATTTAAGATGGCGGATGCCCATATATGGTAGAACCATGAATCCGTGTAATATACATGAAACACGGATTCACGGTTCCGACGCCATCTTGACCTAGATCAGAGTTGCGAGTAAATAAACGAACGTGGTTACGACAACAAAGCAAAACAAACTTATTTAAGATGGCGGATGCCCATATATGGTAGAACCATGTATTGTAGTGTGGTTTGGCCGCGCCAGTCGGGAGGAGAAACAACGGCTAGAAGTTATTGTGAAGGGCGCATCTAGAATCATTGGGCGAGAGTTGCCATCCATTGAATCTATTAACCATGCTCGCTGTGCGCAAAAATCCAAGAAGCAAGCGCTATAGAAGTATTAAGACAAGAACCACTAGACTTAAAAATAGTTTTTATCTGCAGGCTGTGAGTCACTTGAACCGCAGGATGCCATGATACTGTTTTCAGTCGGTTTAGATTTTGTGTCGCCATGCTAAATTATTAATTATTTTTTTAGTTATTTATTTTTAAATTATTTATTTTTTATTTACTAACTTGACTACATGTATGTACACACTTTTTAACTGTCAACTTAGTTTTTATATTGTGAGCTAATTTATTTAACTACATGTATACTTTTTAGGTAATGTTCAGACGGTATTAATATTATGTTATCAAGTTCACTTTATGTCAATAGATGTACGATTGTCTTAAAATATGTTGGCAGTTGGCCTTGGTTTAAAATTATACAAGTTTTAGCACAGTTTCATAATGTTTCTGATTGTATATTTTGCGTATGCATGATGGGGGGGCAGGGGAGACAAGCATGTATGTATGTTGGCGCCACAACGCCAAGAATTCCTCGTACATTTTAAATGCTACTTGGTAATAAACGTCTGAATCTGAATATAAACACATAACCTCTCAGTTCCAATTCTCCATCTTACAACTCTTTGTTTGCCCATAATTAAGTTACACAAATTATGTGACACTCGGTAATATGTTTTGATATGTGTGCTCTCACAGGTTCTTGCCTAGGAGCTCATGAGCTATTATCGAATAAGCATCACATACACTTTGAGGATATACCAGATTAATTAAACCACGCAGGATTAGCAGACAAGGCAAGAAATTTATTAGTATTTTATTTTCTTCATAAAAAGGTTTCTTAGAACACGGAAAGATGGAATGTACATTCAGATTTATGTACCATTCAAATTAAATAGGTTCTTTTTCTAAAAAATATTTTTATCAAAGAAGAATGCTATTTATCTTACATATTTTTAAAATACACGAGGTGTTCTATTTGCACATTTTCATCAAATTCATTGCTTAAACTGCTTTGCGTTTTTGGCTTAGGCTTTGGAAAAGACTGATAGAACGAATGACTTGAAGTTTTATGTAATATTTATATCATTGATCTCTTTCTTGAACACAACAAAAGGTCTGTAATGTAATTTATTTCTGTAAACAACGCTCGATGATGTTATTTTTTTCTTTGTTTTTTTTTCATCTTTCTTTGTACGTCGTTGAATAATAATTATATCTGCATATCCTAAAAAAGGTATTGTTACTATTAGCTTTTAATTTTAATTTCTGATGAAAGGTTTTTTTAGAACATCGAATGATTAAATGTATCTCATTCAAATTTATGTACTCTACTAATCAAAAGTATGCTTTCTCCAACTTAATATTGTTCACATTATACAGGAGAATGCATTTTTCTAATACCGCTAAATGAGGTGTTTTATTTGCACATTTTTGAGGTATTCGTTGTTTCTAACATGATCAGTTCTTTGCGTTGTTATTTCAGATATATTGATGGGATGAATGATATGGTTGACTTGAAGTGCATGTAATGTAAACATAATTGATGTTTTTCTTAAACGTAACAAAACTCTAAGGGTTGCGTGTACAACGCAAATGGGATTGTTTAAATTAATCTTATATCCTTTCAAATAGTGCGCTTCAACCTTGTTGGAGGATGCAGTTTAATTGCAGGTGACGTAGTGTATATTTCTGTAGAAAAGAAACAACATTCTCAATTATAAAGAATGTTTTGTATTGATGTACGCGCACTACAAAATTCTAAGTTCCCAGATCTACTTTGGGAAATGTTAATACATAGCAACTAAAGGTGTTGCTTAATTAACCTGTGTCAACTCATGACCTAATGTTGTTCCCTAATGTTTTTCCATTTATTAATTGCATCTTGCAATACAGAATGGAAACAACCATTTGTAGATATTAGTCCTGTGCAGATGGTTTGCTAAAATGCAGTTTTCTTCATACATGTCTGTTCATTATTTGTCATTATATCTTGATTGTTGTATTTTTGTTCTATTATGTTCATAATTATGCCATGCCTAGTGGAAGGCCAGCCAGTTGGCTATCCTTATTATCTTTGTTCCCTAATGTTCCTTGTTTTATTACATCTTTTGTTTTACTATTACACATACAGTTACGGTGAATGTTACGATGACATGCTACACAGAATGTACTAAGCTGATTATTCTTTTGCGTTACAGGTTTTTTTATGTTGCTTCTGATAGTAGCGTAAAGATGATGGACTGGGGAGATTGGTTTAATAGGATATACTTAACTAGATTTGTAAATGGATGATAATGTTAGTATTCACCGGATCCAAACAAACGGAAACTTAGAAAATATTACTATGAAATTAATCATTACGGAGATGAAATGTATCATGATTCCCCTTTTCTTTAAATACCAAGGATTGTAAATATTTTACCCCAACTGAATTCTCAAAAGCTTTCTACTGTGACAGTATATATCTATTGGTGTTATGTATGAATTGTCGCAGTTTAGAGGCACACTGGGATTCTGTGCAAGAAGTACTTTTTAGCTTATCTTCAAATGGCCTCAAACTTGATTTAATTGGCTTAACAGAAATATTTAGAATTTGTGATTCCCAGCAATACAAAATAAGTGGCTGCCACAATTTATTTTTTAATACAAGAATACAAAATGATGATGAGCATGGTGGAATTGGAATATATATTAATGAAAGCTTCATCTACTCTAAACGTGAAGATCTCTATATTTATTCCCCATGTTTTTGAACCTATATTTTTTGAAGTTCAAGGTAATCATAATAAACCTTTCACAGTAGGTGTAATTTATCGTTCTAACTCTGCTCCTCATGCAGATATTGATGTGTTTATAAGTAAAACAATAGAAATACAGGATAAAATATCGAATGAAAATAAAACTGCTTTAATGGTTGACTATAACATTAATTTGCTAAACTTTGTCACCCATCAAAAAAACAATAACTTCATAGATAATGTAATATCACAAGGATTTATTCTGCATATAACCAAACCAACACGAATAACATCATATTTGGCAACTTTTATAGACCACTTACATTCAAACCATACTCATCCTAGTTATGAATTGGGGATTATTATCACTGATTTAGCCGATCATTTTGGAATATTTCATATAATTTATGGTACACCTTGTCCAAAAAAATCAGTATATAGGCAGATACGACAGTTGACCCCAAAAAACATTGCATCATTTAGAAATCTATTAGACATGGCTGATTACTCAACTGTACTATCCACTGACGATGCGAATGATGCTTATGATAATTTTATAATATACAAATCATTTTTCAAAATATCTTGTCCAATTAAATCTGTGAAAGTTAAGAAAAAATACATTAAACGAGAACCATGGATTACTTCAGGCATATTGACTTCATCTCTAAATAAAGCAGTTACTCTGAAAGAATTTAAACAGACCTAATCCAGAAATCATCAATAAATATAGAGAATATTGTAGTCTTTAATAAGAACTACCTGAAACCTTAATCATAAACGGACAGGGGGATACAACTTTAAAACAAATTACAGAAGAATTTAATAAAAAAAAATTGGAATAGGTAAATCCATAAGCAACTCAATAGCTCTTCCTGTTAAGCAATTTGAAACACACCTACAATGAAACTATCCCATAATTTCTTTCAGACAACAGAAATATAAATATTTGTATGAAAACTTAAAACTAAATGCACTGAAGGTTTCGATGGTCAATCCACTAAACTACTGCAAGCGACCATACGTGAAGTAGCCACTCCGCTTCAGCATATACTAAACCAATATTTTGTCACGGGAATTCTTCCTGAAAACTTAAAAACTGCAAAAGTCATTCTTGTCTACAAATCGGGTAACAGTAAACTGTTCAGCAATTATAGATCTATAAGTATTCTACCCGCGATTTCTAAAATAATGGAAACAATTGCAATAGATTAACAATGGGTTTCGTGCAAAACATTCTAGTATTCAACCAATACTGCATCTGCTCAAGGATATTGCAGATGCAAACAATAAAATAACAAAAGACCCTAAATTGGCTGTGTTTCTGGACCTTCTGTAATTTGAATAAACATAAATACTATACAACAACATTTTATGTGTAGTTTCAGTTTAGGTTATTTCTGTTAAATGTGCAATCCATAAAGAAGTTTGATACAATGAGTATAATTTATTTATTGGAGTCAAAACATTTAATAAAACTAATTCAGAGTTGACCAAAATTCATAAAATTGTTCGCATCAGAACCGATATCACTTCAGCACTGATACCAGTTAGGCAAAATTTCTTTCTGGAAACGTCAGTGCGACCAAATTTACCGCCAACACGTCCAAGGTTTCCCGCCGACGCGACAAATTAGTTTTGAATGTGTTGGCTAGCCGAGGTGGTTATGCTGCCGACACATCCCGGAAGTTTTTGCACATGCTGCAGGAACCAGCTGGCAGGTTTTGTTGAAGTGCCTACCAGTATTAGTTTTCCCATAAATTAATCAGTATATAAAATCTTATGGTAATTTCTTGAAAACATTTCAGCCTTCAGGTCAGTTGGGAAAGTCCCAAAGCCACAAGTCACAAAGGCCAAACTAGTTTCCTTGTTCCCAAAGACAGTATCTACTCATCTGCCGATTGTAAAAAAATCTATATACAGGGTGTATATATATACTTGGTACACAGCTTAAATTGTTGAATGGAGAATAACCATTTTGATAGCTGATAATACCCCATCAACATATTTAAAAAACCTCGCCCCTTGTTTAGTTTTAACAAAGTTCTGATGAGAAACTGGTAATTTATTTTATTTGGTTTATAGAAAAGCAATAAAAAGGCTTATGATTAATATGAATCAGGAAAAAAGGCAAGATTTGTCAATTTTGGAAAAATAATGCTTTCCTGAATGTTTCTTTTCAAAAGGATAAGTTTTGGTACTCTCATGAATTTAACTCCAGCCATCAATACCTTTAGAATTTCCGTCATTCAATTTATTTTTCCAACCAGTAAAGTTAGTCAAGAACATTTGCTGTGTAGGACTGGTTTGTTCAAGTCTTGATTCATTCTCCCATAAACAACATAACAAGAGGTTTGTAACAAATAAGCACTAATCATTTATTATACACACATATAAATATAGCCATTGTTAATATTAATTACATTCCTGGCGATATGTTGTAATATGGTATCTTCCCCGCAAAGAATGAACATGCCTGATGTATCACTGCATTTAGTACCAGTAGCTTAGTAGCACAGTCACTACTAGACCATCTGATTCCCACTGTCATCACTGAACTGCATGCCCTAAAGTTGAGCACCCCTACCAACATTACTTGACAGAGGTGGATCGACAATTGTTGACACTGGCACATGAACAAACAACCATTTCCAAACAGCTTATTTCATGCACAATTCATAGTGAACTTAAAACGAAATAAAAAACTTTATGCTGAATGTTTACACAGAACTGAGGATGTCTTTTTTGTGTGTTATGTTCATGGACTTGATTGTTCTCAACAGTTTCGACTTCCAGTCTTGGTACAAGTGTTGTGTTTCTACGCGTGTAACAACAGTTATTCCTTACAGCGACCTTATCTGTTCTGTTCCTGGAATCGTGAACCAGAGGTAGTAATTATTAGCAGGACTGTTCAGTAAAACATTTATCTTGAATATGGGAACAATGCCGACGAGCTGAAAATCAAAGGGATGTACGGTTAGCCCTGCCTGTTCCATAATACAGCCAATAGGTGTTTAGAATTTGACAATTACAATTTGAATATTCTACGGGTGCAACGTTCAATTTAGAAACAATATCTTGGGCTTATTAAATTGGGCTTATTAAACGCAACTGGCATGTACCTTCAACATCATATTTTAGTATCAAAAACAATATTTAAAAAGGAGGAACAGACAAGGTTGGTTTAATAACTTATCACTGAGTAACCGTTTACTAACAGTCTCCTTAACCCTGCATACAGTACTTGCAACAAGATGTGATCCCATGAAGCAAAGGTGCATACAGCAGATGTAAATATTACTGCACATGAAAAGATTAATTTGTTTCTGGTGTTCAAAGAATTCTATGATACATTTCACTTCCATTGCACACAAACAGTACTGTGTCCAACTCTTGCTGTGTATACCTTACGATTCCCCCTAACAGGTAAACCAGGTAGAAGTCACCTTGATATAACACATTGGCAACTTGAAATTGCTAGTAAGAGGGGGTCATATATGTTCACAAAGTCCTCAAGGATGTATAGCATTACATATTAGTGACTGGGGACTTGGTCGTTACCACGTATCATGTGGAAATAAATCATTACGGTATCCATTTGTTGGGTGGAACAATAATTAATACACTTTGACGCTAATATGGATATCAGAACTGGGCAGCATTGTAGGTGTTGTCTTAGCGACCATACCACATCAGCAGAATCTGTTCAGCAACATTGTCCAGCCTAGATGCTCTGTATGTCCCCATCAAATAATTATGAACATTCTGTGAACTACTTTGCTCATTCGCACAGCTTTTATAGCTATTTTGAATGGCTTGGAATCTCCAGTGCCATGCCACGTATTGATAGGGGTGGGTGGTGGGAGTAGGTGGTGGTGTGGGTGGTGGTGGGCAGGAACTAATGATAATATGGATGGTGGTGTGACCACTATACTGTTTGGTACTTTGCGAACTTATGACACTATCCGTCTGTGTGCGAGATATATAAGATAGACATTGCACCTAAGCACTTGGCACCAACAACCATCTGACATCTAATCATCTCGGCATTGTCAATATCTGAATACATACTTTGAAAGCAAAAGGTTATTATATGGCTGTGTCAAAGCAGGAGGCAGATTATGTATAACACTTCAAAATAAATCAGTGTGCTCAACTGTTTAGCCCAAAGTGTCACAACGACATGACTAGACACAAGAAAGCCCAATGTACGAGACAATATCAGGGCATTTCATCACCATAAGCCATACGGCTGGATAATCTTGCAATGCACATTTCACTGAAATGGAAGTCGGACAGTAGCGCTAAAACTTGAAATAATGAAGCACCATATATTTCTTGTTGATAGTCTAAAAGGCTGCAAGTTGTTAAGTTAGTTAAAGCTGTGACAAAATTATGTTACTAGCAAGTAAATTTTGGTAATAATTAATGTGAAATGTATGGCTTTAGCCAAATGTTTCCAATTTTGTTGTGAAATGTCCAGTGACAAAATATTGTGATGCGTAGCATGTGACTTGAATGAAAGGAGACCTTTAGAGAACAGTGTGTTCTCTAAAGACTTCCGTGTTACTATAACAAACATGTGCCGACAAGGAGGTGGCAACTGTACACAACTGTCAGAATATTCTGAAACAACAATTTTGATTCCCATTATCAAACCATAGATGTAATTGTCTGATTCCATTTAAAACAAGGCAGTCTGTTCCTAGTTCCTAATTGTAATAACTATTTTTAAGGTATACTGTTCACCAAATTGTGTTTAGTAAGCCCATAACAATGTTCACGATTTGGAATGTATGCCCCTGGAGCATGTTCAAATGGTAAACAAAACACAATTTTTCAAAACAGCTTTATTGGCAATATAGCCGAGCCTGGCTGATTTCACTGCAATACCCTCTGATTTTCAACATGACAGACTTCCTGTAAGAAGACTTCCCGTTACAAATTACTACGCTGCCTTATTCTGGGTAGAGGAACAGACTGCCTCCATTTAAAACTTATCTTTGCCAGAAACATAAGCTTTGCTATATGACCTTAATTACTTGTCTCAACGTACAATAACTTTACCAGACTCTAATGCAAAAACATGAATAACAGTCAAGCTGAGCCTGACAATAATCAGATTCCGTTATACGGCGGAGGAAATTGTTGTGGGTATCGGGCAGTGTCTGGCAGATGGCAGTGTGCTGTGAAGAACCATCACCAGGGGCAGCAGTGTCAAACAGCAGCAGAAGAAAGGCGCAGTGCCCTCATTTTCAGAACATCCATCTGAAAACATTGAAACTCTCATTTAGTTGTTGGTTCAGTCGGTTTAATAATCATTAAAAGAATTTACATTGATAATTAGATCAGTGTAAATAATCTATGCATAGTGTATAAAATATTGAGTATAACAGAGACAGACCACTTGCTATTTTATTGTAAATTAAAATTAATTTAAGTTTGTCTTAAACTCATTTTCATCAAAACTAAATAATAAATTTGTACAAATAAGTTAGCATGTCATGATTATATCATTATAGTTGGTTCATTTTTGTCATGAAATTAGTTTGTAGGAAGACGAGCGATACAACTGCACTGTAGGGGGGACCGTATCATCATGTGTGTCTAAATCTTCTAGTTGTACCTGACAAACAACAATGATTTATACTGATTTTATCAAAATTTATATTTTCATGGATGGGACTCCAATTTGTTTCTATTACTGACTACGATTACTCCAACAATGATCTATATTGTACAATATATGTAATACTACAACTGTACCTATTGGCTCTTGCACAAAATAGCAAAAATGGTAAGCTGTTATAAATTTTATAAATTGCATGGTATCCAATTGTTTGGACTGTTTTACATGTCACCATCTCCTGGGAGACTTGTTCAATCAAACACCATAGATCTAGATTTCTCTGGGAAGCATTCAGCCATGTCGCAACTATGCACAAAAACTATGCTTACACAAATATCCACAACAACAGCCAGGTACTCATTTACAACGCTGAGTGAACTACAGTAATGTGGCATGAACAAATTTCCCCCAAGTTTCAAATTGGCAGCAATAGGATTTGAACCCGGAATCTCTTGATTGCAAGTGCAATGCTCTAACCACTTAGCTGCCATGCCCTACATGTCTACATACTATTGTAATTACTTTGCTTTAAGAGCAACTTGTAAGTGTTGCCTTCAAGGTCTGACACTCCATTAGTTGTCTGCTGAGAGAGACACCCTATTGCTCACATACATCTAACGAGCTACATAAATGCACAATTAGGCCAAAAGGCAAATAAGGTGACTATAGCAGAGCAGAAAAGGTTTAAATATATAGTGATATTTTGCTTTTTACAGTTGTCACTGTTGTATTATAACTGATAACAAGTTCAAGAATTGAAGAACACAACAGTAGGTTCAGTAAGCAGCATTTCATTGGAAATAATAATCAGTAATAAATTACTAAACATATTTTGCCTACCACAGCATCTAACATTATGTATGCCTAAACTAAAAACCATCATATCTTGCATAACATATTATGATATTGTATATAGTACTGTGAAATAAGTGATGCAAGAATCCCTTATCGTTTTTCTTTAGCCTTGCCTAAAGACAGAGTATCACTACTCTGCTGGCTGACCAGTAATTACATCTAATGCATGCTGATATTATGCTACTTTTTCATCTTGTAAGAGGTACTAGTAGCTGTATATATTTTAAACATTGGAATAATCAACAACATTAACACACGTTAACTGCTTGGATGATGTCATAGTTGGTGGATCAATCAAATCTTAATCAAGATGCTAAATTGATACCTGCATACTAGTGTTTCTAAGAGTATCTGATCGATGCACATTTTAGTGGTTATAGTTTATTTAAACCTGCTACTGAAATTAAGTGTTTTGTTCATCTTGTAATAGAATAAATTATTATTACCCATGATTGTTCTTACTGCCATGTCTTACCATGTTATGAGTGAGGGAGAAGACCTTGGTTATAATGCTGTGCTTCCTAAGGCTGGGGGCTGGCATGGGAGGTTCTGTGGAGGCGTTGTCACGGTGTGCTGTTGTGCTAGACCCTACAACAATAAAGACAACAGTTATCAAGCACTGTTACAAACTGACATTTGAAATATTAATCAGTACTGTTTCTTTGTGTTATTCTGATCGATCAATTTTGTTGATGACTGATTGATTCATGCTCCTGATCAATTAATTGTATGATCTTGTATGATCAATGACTGTACTTCGATTATATATAAAAGTCAGTTTTTATTTAAATATATGTGATTACCGAAATACCAAAAGCTGTACTGGTTTTGTGAAAAAGACACCATTGACACTGTTCAAAACTGCTCCGCTTATGGCATTATCATAAACCTCACATTAAAGGAACATTAACCCTTTTTATACCAAATACACACTGATGCGTATTTACCAATGTATCCGACTACGTCGCCATTTTGACTAAATTTATGCCACATGGTTCTGTTATACGATCAGAACAAGGTTACATGGAACTTCATGCATGCCGGTCGCCATTTAATCAATGCAATTTCAGTGAGTTAGATGTGTTTTTTGAAAGTTATTTTGTTGTAAATAATTGATAGGTTTTAAAATGGCAGACGAATGTGCATCAGACAGTGAAGGTAGTGACATTTCTGGTGTAGACGAGTATATTATGGATGATTTTGATGGCGAAATGGCGGGTGACCCACTAGATAGAGCGCAGGATTATGCTGCTGAGGGCGACGAAGAGACCCAGCCCCGATGGGTATCGAATTTGTTTGGCGAGTCCGACGAAGAGTTCAAAGGTTTTCAACACGACTGGATTAATATTTTGAACTGATGAAAATTGCTCATAAGTTTCATTCTAGTTGTCACACAGGCATGATTCTTTTAACAAAACGTAGCTATTGTATTTTATACAACTTTTATTGAAGTTGCCTTGTATTCACATAAGCAGTCAAAAAGTTGTGCTGAAGTTTGGGCATGTATTTTGTAAAAAAAACATTTAACTCTACTAATTTAAACTTATTATATCGATAGTTGAATAAACAGGTATGCATTATAATCATTGGAATGCTGCACTTCTTAGCTTTCATTTGGTGTACGACAATTGTATACATACATTGTAGTTGCCGAGAAAATCTAATTTGAAACACAGCAGGTACTTTTTTTAATATCGTTTTTTTTTCTAAATGTCCTGGTAACATGGGCGGGTGTCTGGGATAAAAAGGGTTAAAGGGAATAAAAACATCTATTGCTCGAATTCATGTTATATTACATCCTGCTATCTATTTCCATGTCCACCAAGCCAAAAAATTCAAAAAAATTCAACGAATTAGAAATTCCACATTTTATGGTGTGCATCCGGACATTTTCGAATATGCATATTTTTGGCGCGCTTTTCGGGATGCCGAGATGTGACGTCACTTATGACTCAAACTTGCATCGGGCCGACCCTTTCCATTCATTCAGAGCATGTTTACAAGTATAGCTTTTGGGTCGAAATGAGCGTCAGAACGAGTTATTGTGCAATATTCCGACGTAATACAAACACTAGTCATCATAGAGGAACAAGCAGTTATGTTACGGTTCCACATGAATCGAATTTTATTCAAAACAATGAATGCGAATGGGCCTACAAGTCGACTAGGTTTCGCCGAGCTTGGGCTCGTTTTCAGAATAATTATATCGAATGCAACCAACGAAAGATAATCTACACCAATAAACATACATAGCAAACACATATTGTATCCAGCTACATAAAGTAATGTGTATAATCTCATAATATCACTAGAATATCGATATATGAAGGAGTTGTACAATTTATCATAACAACTTAAATCAGTCAGAGTTTCCATTGTTTCCGCTAGCTCAGTGGATAGGCGCGTTGGTTACTTGTCATTTATTTTACAATCGGGCGACGCCGGTTCAATCCTGACAGCATGCAAACCTTTGATTTTCTATACACTTTTTTTTTTTTATGTTTTCACCAAGTAATATAAACAAAATAATGTTATACTATAATGCACTGTTTGTAAATAACTTTTATTTTTGTAGTAACTATTTATTCGCCACAAAAATGAAAATATGGTCATTATATAACGATGTTTCTAAATTTTATTTATCTAAACAAATATACTGTAATAGATATATAATGTATTAATTGTAAATATATTGTACGGTAATATATTGTAATTATATATGTGAAAACAGATTGAGATCTGTCTGGATAAATACAATTTAGAAACATCGTTATATATAATGACCATATTTTCATTTTTGTGGCGAATAAATAATTACTACAAAAATAAAAAGAATATTTACAAACAGTGCATTATAGTATAAATGATTTTGTTTATATTACTTCGTGAAAACATAAACAAAAAAAGTGTATAGAAAATCAAAGGTTTGCATGCTGTCAGGATTGAACCGGCGTCGCCCGATTGTAAAATAAATGACAAGTAACCAACGTGCCTACCCACTGAGCTAGCGGGACCAACGGAAACTCTCTGACTGATTTAAGTTGTTATGATAAATTGTACAACTCCTTCATATATCGACACTCTAGTGATATTATGAGATTATACACGTTACTTTATGTAGCTGGATACAATATATGTTTGCTATGTATGTTTATTGGTATAGATTATCTCCCGTTGGTTGCATTCGATATAATTATTCTGAAAACGAGCCCAAGCTCGGCAAAACCTAGTCGATTTGTAGGCCCATTCGCATTCGTTGTTTTGAATAAAATTCGATTCATGTGGAAAATGTTTGTTCCTCTATGATGACTAGCGTTAGTATTACGTCGGAATATTGCACAATAACTCGTTCTGACGGTCGTTTCGACCCAAAAGCTATCCTTATAAACATGCTCTGCATGCATGGAAAGGGTCGGCCTGATGCGAGTGTGTGTCATAAGTGACGTCACGATACCACGTGATCGCCTAGCTCATTAAAATTTCATTTTCCGCGGGAATCGCTTCACAGACGGGCTTAAAATCGAATTAATGCTACAAATGTATTTTTCTGTATTTGTTTAATGTTGTCAAATGTTACATACAATGTTAAACTTTGTGTACACATGGAAAAAGGATTGTAGCTAATGCCTTATTTTTATTTCCTTTAAATGTATACACATTGCAGGGCCGTTCATTAAGTTTCCTGTAGTGATTATTACAAACAGATGCATATGATTTCGTCAAACATATGGTATGTTTATATCAACTGCCACCGATGGGTCACACTGGTACTGCCACCTAGCGATCAATCTGTTTTAAATGGTCGTCAAAAATGATCATACAATCGATCATCAATTAGTTTAGCCAAACGAATGATGAAATGGAAATGAAATTACGAAAATCTAACCAATGCCTACCAATACAGTTTATATGATATTTTGTGTAAACCGCACAAAATTGTGTAAATATATTCTATTACAGTACGTAGTAGTAAGTTTCTGATAATGCCGTATGGGATCAGGGCTGGGTCAAGTTACACAAAATCAAATCAATTGCAGTTATTTTTCATTTGTCATTTCAATTACACTTCAAGAAATTACACCACTAAGCTAAGAACTATTACAATTCCAAATAGTTTATCAATGATATGGAATGCACGGGTATAATGTACCCGGTAGTATAAAAAGTAAAGCCACCATATATCTAAGCATACAGACAATTGAGACATAGAACTGTTTGAATTGGCATTTCAATCTGAAACACAACTTAACATTAACAAGGGTGGTGTTCTTGTGTACAAACAAGTGTCAAGTAACATATCTTAACATTAACAACAATGGTGGTGTTCTTGTGACTTGTGTTAAGTAACTTATGTTTACTTAAGAAAACTGTTTTAATTTGTGTACTCAATTATCATAAACTAAAATTTTATCTAGATTCATTTTACACTCGTTACAAACAAAAAACTATGTAAATTTATTTAAATGTTTAGTTACTAAAGCTTTATAAAAAGGGTGCTGGTTTTACTAAAGTCTGGGTCATTCCATGTGAACGCAACCAAAATTCCTGAAATTTGTTGCCCTCATCTCTTAAACTGTTGAATATATCAGTTTGGTGAAAGTTTTTGGTAAAATAAGCAAGAATCCAAAATGGCAGTGTTCTAGCTCCAGTAGTTTTCAAGTTTTGATGCGCCTCTGAGCTTGGTTTCCAAGGATTTAGGCGCAATAGAAGTTATCTTATTATTATTATATTTCTACAAAATTAGCCAACTTTCGACCCTAAAAAGTCAATGTGAGGTAGAAGATATTGTTATGAAACTTTTACTAGACATAAACCTGTCCTATAACACAAATAACAAGTAACTCTCAATATCCTTCCATGCTTCCTTCTCAAGAAGAATGGTGACCCTGGGTACACCAAATTTAGCAATAAATCAATTGCGAGAGGGTTTTCAATCATTGTGAGCTAAACATCAGAAGCGCAAATGTAGCGCAACATGCCAGCACTTTCAATACATTCAGAGTATGTTTACAATGATAGATGTTGAGTCGAAGTGAGTGTCAGAATGAGGTATCGTGCGATATTCAGATGTAATAGGCCCTACAAACACTAGTCATAATAGAGGAACAATAATTGATTTTATGGTTCCACACAAATCCAACCTTGAAGTGAGAGAACCTCCAGTCAACCTGACAACGTCAACAAGACAAACTGATCGCAAATACCTTTGCCGCTTCAGCTCATTTTTAGAATAATGGTTTCAATTACAACCCAGGGGAACTAATCTATATCAGTAAACATACACACTCACGAAAATATTGTATCCGAGTGCAGAAAGTACCGTTATATACAGTAAACCTCGCCTAAGTCGGATCTTTGCTCAACTTGGACAGAATTCTGAGGAACGGTTGATGTGTAATGTATTTTGCATAAAAATCTTCGTCTAAGTTGGATTATGTAAGTTGGACCTTCGCCTAACTTGAACTGATTGAGTCTGATCCAAGATAATGTGTTTTTCCTCAACTAAGTCGGATCGCAGTATTCGACATAAATCACTTGGTTGCTTGGAGTACACGTACCAGATGAATTAAAAATGAAACAGCTATTCCAAGAAAATTATCCAGACACCCACAACAGCCAATGGACACTAGTATTGCCATGAACATGATTTTCCATTGCCGGTACATTTTTGCCACCAGGAGACTAGAGGCACCAGAAGGAATCGCAACATTTTCTCATGAAGTTGGACTATTTTGAACGCCATCATTATCCTGAAGTCAGCAGGTAAAAAAGTTAAATCGGAAATACTTCTGCTACAAAAAGTGGGATTCGTAGAAAGTGCTGAACGTCAAGATGATGGCGATGACCGAAAAGGTCTATGGCGATGCTGAATTTCGACTTCGTCTACTCTAAATAACGAGCAAATCATTGGAATCATACGACACCCCAACGAAGACGGTTTTCTGAGCGATGATAAAAGCAACAAAGTTTCGGTGTCTGAAGATAAGATAACAAAACGCAATGACAATAGCATTACCACATGAAAAATAAAAACTGCATTATCTAAACATGTTTTGTTATGCATATTATAAGGAGCTTCTTCTGAAGTAAATGTTTTTGATTTCATGAAAATCGGACAACTACTGACAAAGTTATTAAGTTGGAAAGGTTACTGCCCCAGGGGTTTTCGCTGGAACAGTGAGCATGAAAAATAACACAGAAAGAATAGGATGACAGTATTTGCAGGGTGTGCCCAGGTACCCCTATTTTACCATTTTTGTCATTGTTTTCACAACAGATAAGTCATTAATTGAGGTAATTACTTCAAATTTTGTATATGTAGGTATTTTCACATGAGGAATACATTTCTTGCATGTTCATCGACCTAATTTGCATATTTCTTGACCTAATTAGCATAATATGGCCAACATTGGATCCTAGAGTGTAACAAGATGCAATTCATGTCATGTCAATAATTGTTTAGTGTATATTTACAGGGTTTTAGAAAGTGTAACACGTCTTGTTTCATTATAGCTCATTTCAATGCAATTTTTTTGGCAAAATTTGGGCATCATTGTATAATTATTACAAAATGACGGCTATATTGAATGAGGATTCCCAATGTTTTATGAAGAAATTGTTGTTCTGAGCATGTAATTAACTCTGTATTGACATTTACAATAGTACAACATAAACTGTTCCATTGCTATCAATTAATTACCACAATTTGAATAATTAATGGCGTAATTTGCATAAAATAAAATGGCAGATACTAAATGTAGAATCCCAATTTTTGAATATGTATTTTTCCAAAAGCACTTCATTAATATTTGAGGCATAGTAAAATAGTATAACACAAACATTTTCATTAGAACTCACTTAGTTGCCATAATTTGCATAATTGATTATGTAATTATCATAAAACAAAATGGCAGACATAGTAAATGTGGAATCCCCACCCGTGTTATACCATTTTTCAAAAGCATTATCATTTAACATTTTGTGCTTCTTATCATAGTACTACATAACTCAAGTGGCTATTCTATTTTTAGCACAGCGTCACTGTTTGCAGTGGCGTTCTCGAAAACCGTGCAACTAAGTCACACAAAGTGCAATTTCAGCACTTGTAAATTTTTTTTCAAATGTCTCATAACATATATCATCTGAACAGTGTGAAACTGACACGCAGGTGCATATATACACGAACTTGAATTTTAAGCGATAACATTATAAAAAATTCATGTTTGCACGATAATTTGACATAACTTTTGTTAGGTTTACCACAGAAACTTTGTGCAACGTCTGCAGTGAAGACGAACACGTCTTTTAAATGGTCGAACAGATCTCATGACGATCCAAATAGGTTTACAAATGCGGGTTTTCAATTTGCCATGACCTGTTTTTGCAAAAACCGTACTGTCAAGGAGCGCCATCGGCATGACATTTTTGGCATGCATCATCGCTAAATAATGAACGACCAGTTCGTCAAATAAATACTTTTAAAAACTTTAGGCCAGTGTAAAGAACATTATCTTGTCATTCCAGTGATATTAAATGTGTCTTATTTAACAGGGACTGAATGATGTAAGGGCTGCGTGACCGGTGTCTTGTCGTAGTTTAATATCAGAACTGGCCAGATCCTAGTCTCGCTCGCTTAACCAATTCTCGCCTGGCTGCCTGACTTCGCCAGGAAGATAGGTTGGCTCAGAATCGCCTTTTGACTGCTTACTGCCAGTTAGCATGGCTATCCCCCAGAATGTTGATATATTATGTATGTTTTCGATAACGAAAGGAAATTACAAAATAATGCCCGAAATAGTATTATACAAAATAAAATGAATCTTAAACTAAATGAACACAAACATAAGTTTCGAGTACTCTGCAGGATTCGAACCGAAGACCCTAAAAATAGCTACTCGACCTAGCCACCAAGATCAGCACGTCTTGGTTGTACTTTGGCGACTACATAGGTTAGCAGTCCAACCGTTGCGAGAGACATCGATTGCATTTTGTTTAGTTAAATTTGTCCTTGTTTATTATTGATATCATGCTTATTCACACTTAGTCTTTTGTTTCTGCTTGAGCATGCCATAAGCAAGACAACGTCAATACGAAATTGTTGACAGCCATGAGAGATGCCACCTAGTGAATATGCATGTGATTAAAAGGCACTAAACTACAAAAAATGGGCCAAGTGGCCCTGAAGTCCTTTGGACTAATACGTCTATATGTGACCCCGACTGACCAAATGAGTGATAAGTCAGAAAAATTTTAACATTGTTTTCTTACATCCTTGTAAAGGTTTGGTAGGGTGCTTTACATGGTTTCAAAAATTATATGACTGCTACAAAAATTGGCGAAGTTATGGAGCACTGAACATGGTAGGGGTCAAAAAGTGAAAATGAAGAAAATGGTTGTTGAAATTATATATGCAAATGGATTGCATGGAAATATTACATGCACAACATTCAAACGTGGCACACAGTATGTAATATGTATGTTATGTTGCAATGATACCAGACCTGGGGCCGAAGTACTCGGTACTCATGTACTCGTGTACTCGAGTACATTTTTGAAGTACTCGTACTCGTACTCATGATACTTATGGGTCATGTACTCGTACTCGTTGTACTCAGATTTTACGAGTACATTACGAGTGCATCTGAGTACTTTCTCAATATGTACAGGGGAAAATAAATATATTTGATTAAAAAATGAGATTTTCCTTAAATATTTAAATGTTCAACTATTTTAAAAATACTTTGTTATTTCTGATAGTATACAACCTTAGCATCCCTACACATCCCAGTGCATCCTCCTTCTCTGATAACCATGACTATGATACCCAAACATGGCAACAAGCAGCACCTTTTCCCAATCAGAAACACCCTGTTAAGCAAACAATAATTGTAGGCTAGCAGTTCAGGCCATAAACCTGTTTGTTTAATTAAGCCATAAAGAGTCAATTAGCAGTTAACCCACCAGTTGACAGGAAATGCCTTTGATGTAGTATGGAGACCATGCCACTTGGCACTGGCTGACAGTGCCAACTGCTAAGAACAAGAACTGCCAGTCTTCCTCTGTAGAAGTAAGGTGGCTCAAGTCAGACTGTCTCCTACACTAGTATAATCCCATGCCAGCAGCCTGGCTAAAAAGTCCAAAGGGGATGCTGAGCCTGTTATGTGGACATGTGCTAACCCTCTCAACAACTAGTAGCCTACGATCAGAAAATATAAATTGCAAACTTATAACGTCAGCAGATGAACGTGAGGTGAACGAATACCTCAGTCAGCCATGTACAGATTGAAGAAGAAGGTAAGTTCTTATATAGCGCAGTATCCAGTCCTCAGGACGGCTCAAAGCGCTTAACACTTTACTCCCTGGCAGACCTGTTCAATCGAACACCATCTCGACTTCTCTGGGAAGCATCCAGAGAAGTCGAGTGACCTCACAGTGACCCACTGCAGTTCTGAGTTTTCCAACTCTGGTTCAGTTGGTCCCTCACCATCTCAGCATGCCAGCCTCATCAGCCCCAGTTGAAAGGATATTTAGCATAGCGGAGAAAGTATTCTGCCCTGAACAGTGCAGCCTGAAAGACTCAACCTGTGAACAACTCATGTTCATTCAGTGCAATGGCAAATAGATGATAAGATCATAGGATGCCACTGAAATGAATGCCAATGAAGTGAATTTCATTGTTGATGAAATAGAGGTTTTTTAGTTTTCCTCATAACAAATTTATCAACTGCCATTACATATTCACTTGTGCTGAGTTATATAAATTAGATTAATTAATAATTTTAAAATACGTTATTATTTAATATTTATATTTTTTTAATGTACTCGTACTTTTACTCGTACTCATGAGAATGTACTCGTACTTGTACTCGTACTCAGCTTTTAGCAATGTACTCGTACTCATCCATCATCAAAGTATTCGTACTTGTACACATAAAAATGTACTCGGCCCCAGGTCTGAATGATACACTGGAAGTACAAATGTGCTGCTACAAAGACTTATCAAGTTATTCCAGATTATGTCTTAATGTGTAAAACTAAGAGGACAGATTATTTGAGAGCAAAAGGTAGACTCACTGTTTTACACAGTTTAAAACGTACACGCAACTGTCCAGTTTAACAGGGGTCTAGTGGCTTAATGCTGTCCATCAAACAATAGCAGGCAGAGAATCTTAGCTTCACAACAAGTGATAAATATGTGATACACTGGAAGTACAAATGTGCTGCTACAAAAATGTATAAAGTTATGCCAGATTATGTCTTTATGTATAAAATTAAGAGGACAGATTATCTGAGAGTAAAAGGTAGTCTAAAGAAAATAAAAAATAAACACAACTTGCAATTATAGAAAATCAATAGTTTTGAAGATACAGTTTAAAAGTGTTAGGCAACTGTTCAGTCTAACAGGGATCAAGTGTGTCTACTCTGCCTGGGTGCTGTGACCAATGAAAGATTAGTCAAGGTCTCAATGGACTAGGCTGTAGAGATTAGTCACAGCTGTTGCCGTTGTGGCACAATACACATCTACTGTTGGGGGTGGTCTCAAAGGCCCTTCTCAAAACCACATCGCTAGATAATGTAAAACTTTTGCACTTTGGGGGCCCCTTAGGTGCCCTTAGAATGATTCAATCAAATACAGATTTCTTGTATATAGTGGCAGCACCCTAAGATACATCTATGCAAAATTAGAAGAAAAGTTGAACAGTTTTTGAAAAAATTGGCAAAATGTTACATTTTCACCAGTTTTGGGGTCCTTGGAGGCCTTAGGGAGTCCTTAAAATGATTCAATCAAATACAGATTCCTCGTGCATAGTGGCAGTGCCCTAAGACATGTCTATGCAAAATTAGAGAAAAAGTTGCTGAACGGTTTCTGAGATACGGCAGCTAACGGCAGACGCAGAGTGATGGCAATAGTCCCTTGGACCTACGGCCAAAGGACTAAAAAAGTTTAATGTCGGTTTAATTTTTGTGTGACATGTTTCAATATAAGTTTAATGTTGAATAGTTGTTATAGTAAATATTATTATATGATAAAACTGTATCCTTATTTAATTTGTTTACTTCATAGTTGCCTGAGAGCGAGAGCCAATCATCGTCTCTACCCGAATCTGTAAAGCCCCTTTCCGGTAACATTGGGAGAGCCTTAATGTTCCAGGCAGATGTGATGGGCGAAAAAGTGCTGCCACCTCACGCCACCTGGTTATTTAAGGCTAGCCAGATCCAACAGCTGCGGCGGCCGCTGTGGTAATGCTAATGACACACATGCAGGCGTCTTTACGGATGCTAGAACACTATGGTTTGTATGAAGGAAAAGCTGTCCAATTTAGCATAACCCTGAATCCGGTTAATTCTCTTTCCGTCAGTCCCTGTGGCCGAGTGATTAAGTGCATTGGCTCAGCGCACATCTGGTTTTACTACCGACATGGGTTCATCTTCAAGCCTAACAGGTTGAAGTTGAACCCGTTAAAGTGTATTTTTATTTATCTTTTCGCAAAGTAATATGAACCATGCCATTTTTATGACATGCTGCGCTGTATAATAAAATATGTCGAATGTTTTTATAGTAATTATTTATTCGGGACAAAAATGAAAATAATATTATATTACTGGGAATGTACAATTTCACTGATCTTGTCTTAAATTTAATCAAACAGAACTCAAGACTGAGTAAGGTTTGACTTGAGTAATGCATCAATTACTTCCTACAACACCCACATCCAGTTTTCCTTAGAGTGTACTACGTACACTGGCAATATACAATTGTTAAATGTTTATCAGAGCAATCATGCCCACACTTATCCACTTATTGGTTTTGTGAGCACCGTTAACCAGATTGAGACACAATCACAACACAAACGTTAAATCACTGCAAATTGTTGTGAAATACTTTTCAAGTGTTAGAAAATATAATAAAATGTTTTACACCGGAACTGCCCACACCGGATCACCTGTGCCAATAAAAATCTATAAACAGGGCCAACTGGCCTTGCCATCAATGTAACTAATTTTCAGTCCAGGGACAAAGGACAAATAGACTTACGACTTTGCCAGGCCGAGCCCACGTGTAGACATAGCCTTCCTGACAGGCGGCGACCATGCAGTCCTCGTGAAACACAAGTGCAGTCAGTCTCTCATGGGCCACCTTCTTACAGACCAGTGGCTCCAGCAGTAGCACGTCATCTAGCCGTGGACACGATGGCGTACCGAGCAGTCGTAACGAATCGTCGATCGTCCGGATCACCTTCTCATTGTTCTTACTGCCAAGACTGAAGTTGCGCTTGTGTTCCTTGCGATCGTGGTCCTTCTCCTTGCGGTCGCCAAGCGTGAATGTCGCAAACTTTTGCGTGAGACTCGTCGTGACGCCGCCACTGCTACTGCTGTGGTGAGGCACTGCGTTGTCTGTCATTAGATTTGCTACACAGTTTTGTGAAGGCATGCTGTTGTTTGACTTTGGCGAGACGCCACACGCGTTCTGCGACACTACAGTGTTAGTCCGATGACGACCGACTGGCATGCGGAGAATGTCTTCCGTCAAGTCCCACAGACAGAGCATCGTGTCCTGACCCACTGACCCAAACCGGTATGATGTCATCATGTTTACTCCCTTACTGTCTATACTCTTACTCGACCCCCTAGATGTGTTTGACCGTGTTGACATCCGTAACGCCTCATGCAGTAAACCAGCGTTCGTGTGTGCCAAGTGAGTGAAATCATCATCACTACCGCTAAAATCCAACATTTCATTATCACAAACGCTTGTCGTGTACTTATCGAACGCGACCACGTTGACCCACGACTTATGACCCTGACCCCGACAGACGACACGCCTCTCATGAAGTGACCACACAGTAACGAGGTCATCCTCGCCCCCGGTGACAATGTACTTGCTGTCCGGCGACCAACACACACACAGCAGGCCGCCAAAGTAACTCTTCATCACACCAACCAACTCCATCGAGTTGTAGTCAAACACCCGCATGAAGCCGTCCTGGCTCACTGTTGCCAGGTACTTAGAACAGGGCGAGAACGCAAACTCGTTGATGCTACCCTCCCCGATGAGCCACCGGTAGAGGGGGTTGCGAGTACTCTTTGTCTTACATGTGTGCACGGAGAAGCCCTCGCCCTGCTTGAAGAGCTGGTAGTGGGGTGAGGCCGTTCCACATGGCAGTTCCTCATTGTACACGTACATCTGTCCGCTGGCATGTGACACCAAGAACTGGTTCGGGGAGCCTGGAATCCACTTGATACACGTCACTTTCGACCGGTCTATCAGCCTCTGTCAAACACATAAATGAACCAATATTATCAAACACAATTTGCATTGATCATTGACCATTTATATGAATAATTTTCTTAGCTGGTAAAAGGCCAAGTTCAGTTTATATTTTAATTGATTAGTCTGTAAGCTGCAGTCATACATCAATTGATAAAATGTATGTCTCAGGTCATAGCCACAGACATTGGTAAATGAATTTCTACAAATACTAAATTGTGATCATAAATTGTATATTTAATACAATAAACATGAAATAACCAAGAAACAACTGTGTACTGTTTCAAAACACTTTTTTGTACTATTTCGTTCTCTAGGACACTTGTTTGCATTCAGTAAATCCCTGTGATAGTAAACAAATCAAGAAGTCAAGGTAGTAAAGTGATAGGAATAGTAAAGAGTTGGTCACAAAAGTTTGCAAATCCCGAAACATATATTTAAAAGCATTACGTGATGGTTGGTGGGCTGGTCGCTACTGTGTATCGCAGGTAAAGTGAACTGATATGATGGCACCACCTACCATTGGCAACCATGAAATGCATTACATTTTCCAGGACTTTGCAACTTACAAGATCACCTCCGAGTAGGCATGGGGTAACAGAAATGTATATAAAGCAATTGTAACCGTACTAGGCAATAGGCAGTTTTTTTATGTAATAGTAATTGATGAGACTTTTTCAAAAGTAGTAGGAATAGATAACAGCCTAGAGGTATTACTTTTCAATTACACCTGGACCCAGTGCTGCAAACGTTCAACAACATCACGGGTTTGTTTGCATGTTATTCCAACTTTCATTGTGTTACCCTACGTGTGACGAAGTACTGACAGTGGCTATTTGTTATTCAAATAACAGAAAAAGATCAGTGGGTTAATAATTTGATAAAGTCAGAAAACACCTGCTCATTGAAGCAAATATGATTAGGAAGCCAATTACTATTTGTTAGAACTGGAAAGCTCCGGCTTCAACACATTCCTAACACACATAAAGGGCATGGTTTCAGTTATATGCAGGAGCCAGAAAGGCAATTACAAATGTTATCAACATAGAGTAAGTTTTACTTTTCATCAGCGATTAGTCGTCAACCACTTGTCAACTCGTCAACAACATGTTTGCAGGCTAGACACAAGAATTATCAGTACCACTTAGGGGGATTAATGCCTATGTCTCAAAGACTATTCATCAGCTGGCGATTGACTATTGGTGACTAGAAGTCAGCAGGCCTATATGTATGCCATGCATTACAGCACAGGCTGCATTTTATATTTAAATCAAAGGATTAAGGAAGCTAAAAATAAAAGGTTTGCTACTAGTAGCAGCTGTTAACAAACTCACTGAAAAACTTTTAATTACAGTATTAATGTAGTAGCATTGTTATTAAAAATGGGCCAAGTGGCCCTGAATGCCTTTGGACTAATACGTCGATACGTGATCCCGGCTGACCAAATGAGTGATAAGTCGGAAAAATTGTAATATTGTTTTCTTACATCCTTGTAAAGGTTTGGTAGGGTGCTTTACACGGTTTCAAAAATTACGACTGCTACAAAAATTGGCGAAATTATGGAGCATTGAACATGGTAGGGGTCAAAAAGTGAAAATGAAGAAAACGGCTGTTGAAGTTTTACATTATATATGCAAATGGATTACATGGAAATATTACATGCACAACATTCAAATGTGGCACACAGTATGTAATATGTATGTTATGTTGCAATGATACACTGGAAGTACAAATGTGCTGCTACAAAGACTTATCAAGTTATGCCAGATTATGTCTTCACGTGTAAAACTAAGAGGACAGATTATTTGAGAGCAAAAGGTAGATTCACTGTTTGACACAGTTTAAAACCTACAGGCAACTGTCCAGTTTAACAGGGGTCTAGTGGCTTAATGCTGTCTGTTGACATAAGCTACTGCCAGTGACCAATTACAGATTAGTCACAGTTTCCATCAAACAATAGCAGGCAGAGAATCTTAGCTCCACAGCTGGGTGTAATACACAACAAGTAATAAATATATGATACACTGGAAGTACAAATGTGCTGCTACAAAAATTTATAAAGTTATGCCAGATTATGTCTTTATGTATAAAATTAAGGGGGACAGATTATTTGAGAGCAAAAGGTAGTCTAAAGAAAATTTTAAATGGGTCAGCTGGACAGTAATAGACCATTTGAACTTGAAGCCTTTGTCAAACTTTTGTCTCGACTTCACCGAAGACGGTGTACTGCTGTCAGAACTTTGAAGGTGTTACTCACCTAACTTACAGGTCTTTGTCAGTAAGAATAATGGGATGATAATTTACACCAACGTTTACATCAATGGCATGTATTTCCTATTGTTGCTGTTTCTGCCGGGCAGAAACAGTTTCTGCCCAGCATAAATCAAACAACCCTGTAGGTAATTATTAATCAAATGTTTTTTGGTGAATCATAGTTACAGATCATTAAGGGTTATGATGGAAGTAAACTGTTTACATGTTTACTGTTCACTGAAAAAAACAGCCCCACAGAACTAATTACAGTTATTGTTAAGATGTTTAACCTAGTTCCATTATCTGACATTGCGCCAATAGATTGGTGTATTGGGATCATTAAGCCTATATAATTATTATATAAACATAGCAGCAGACACTGGGATAGTGTGACTGCTGCCTGGCTAGTTCTTCTGCCAACTATCCTTTTCACACAAGCCTACAGGTTTAGTGGCTGCCAGCACACTACTGAGCCTAAACTACCATGCAGGTGTGAAAAAAACGTGCTGATGTATTTGAACTTGACCTGCTAATTAACTGTCCACCAAGCAGTAGCAGAACAGTTTATAATAATAATAATCCACAAGTTAAGTGGTAGTGATCTTCCTTTTATTATTCATGTGATGTTTATTGTGAGCACAGCAGACAAATGGTTATCATGCGTAGACAGGTACAGAAAGAAACTGACGTTTTCTGTAAAAAGACCACGTTTGCCTATCAATGGCATGTATTTCCTATTGTTGCCGTTTCTGCCGGGCAGAAACTGTTTCTGCCCGGCATAAACAACCCTGTAGGTAATAATTAATCAAATGTTTTTTGCAGAAACAGTTTCTGCCCGGCATATATCAAACAACCCTGTAGGTAATTATTAATCAAATGTTTTTTTGGTGAATCATAGTTACAGATCATTAAGGGTTATGATGGAAGTAAAATGTTTACAGATTTACTGTTCACTTATTGCACCACGTTTTGCATTTAGAGGAATAATTATAAGAGAAAATAAAATGTTGTGGCACATATTTTTAAATACATGCATCGATGAGAAACCGGGAATTACTTTTCTGTGGCCTAAGAATAACTAATTTCAATTAACTTTCTGCTTATATAAAACAATTGCATACAAAATATATCCATACAAGACACAGACTCCGCATGTGACAGATGTTTTGGGAAGGGGAATAGTGTTGTTTCTGGTACAAGGTGCTACGTTTGTTGACACAAGCCTCTGCCAGTGACCAAATACAGATTAGTCACACTTTAACCAGCCAGCCACAGTGAGGTGTGACAGATGTTGTGGGAAAAAGGATTAGTTGAACAAAAGGACTGGAAGCCTGCTAGATCTGCTGCTACAGTAGACCATTTAGTTAAAAAAATTAGCATTTTAGGGGACCTTTGGAGCCCTTAGAATGATTGAATCAAATACAGATTTCTTGTGTATAGTGGCACTTCCACATGAAATGTCTATGCAAAATTAGAGAAAGTTACTTAAGAGTTTTGGAAAAAATAGACAAATTGTGAAAATTTACCAATTTTGGGTTCTTTTTTTTGGGGGGGGGGGTCATTAGGTACCCTTAGAATGATTCAATCAAATACCGATTTCTTGTGTACAGTGACACTACCACATGAAATGTATATATGCTAAATTAGAGAAAAAGTTGCTGAACAGTTTTTGAAAAAATAGGCAAAATGTTACATTTTTACCAGTTTGAGGGTCCTTGGAGGCCCTAAAGAGCCCTTAGAATGATTCAATCAAATACAGATTTCTCGTGCATAGTGGCAGTGCCCTAAGATATGTCTATGCAAAATTAGAGAAAAAATTGCTGAACGGTTTCTGAGATATGGCAGCTAACGGCGGACGTCGGATGTGAGTGATGGCAATAGTCCCTTGGACCTTCGGCCAAAGGACTAAAAATTATGTAATAATAACACATTATCTTTATTACAAGTAGACTTATGCCAGATAGTGATGCTTGCAATAAAATAAGTTTTATTTACATGACACAAATATATGTGCAATGGTGTCTTTCTGTGTGTCAGAAAAACTGAATGACAGCTTTAATCAAATTAAATTAATTTGCATTAATTGTTGCATCAATAATCAACATGTTACACAAATATACAGGGTATTGCCTAAATATCAGGTCTGCCTACTTGACAAAAATAATTTCCGTAATCACCCCCTCCCCCTCCACCATCGCTCCTCACACCACTGTACACCTGGTTGCCAATCAAGCGTTTTGTCTGAAGGAAGTAGACACAGTGACACACCCTATTCCCAATGCCTGGGGAATACTGGAATACAAACAAGCATTCCTTTGGATGCTTGTTTGCAACAAGTTAAATTGTATTAATTACTACGGTCAGAATTCATGCATAACCAGACATTTCCATGTTGCAGCATTGTATATAATAATATAGGCACAGCATTGGTTGAAGTCAGCTTGCTAAACTAGGTAGCACTTGTGTATTATGTTCTGTAGTCAGATATTTTTATTTCCATAATAGGATGGCAGTTTCCGTAATGGTAAATGTTCATAATGATTAAGCAAAATATATAATGCCCTGAAATATTCATAATTTGTTGGTAGCACGACAACCCACACAACCAACCAGTGTATAAGCAGCCATACAGTGGCACTGGCCGTGTGTTCCACCTCAAGGTAATAAAATGACCACTAACTGAAGACACACAAAGTCATTTCACAAAATGACAACAATAACGGTAGACAATAAGGAGATATACAACATGATCTGGAAGTGGTAAACTGTGTAAAATATAAAAACAAATTACATTTTGGTCATTTTCAAAGCATTAAAATAATGTTAATGCTCTGAAAATTACCAGAATGTAGCAGACATACAATACTGATTTGGTACAATTTAGGATATTATTATGCATGTATAAAGCCCTTAAACATGAAATGCTGTTGAATATTCAAAGGTTATTTGTTAAACATGTCATGAAGCACTGCACACGAAGACAAAATCAATGTTCACAAACCCGTGCGTCAACCACCAGAAGGTGCACATCGTTAATTGTCGAAGTAACCAAACTGTGGAATTGAATGAACTGAATGACAGTTTTACCAATATTAGCTCATTTCACCATTTTAAAGCACACTACAGTAAACATATATTTGATAGTTAGTGTATACAGATATAATTTCACATTATTCAGTTTCATAGCAAACACCCATAATATAAGTAATGACTGCCATGTATGTATCACTAGTAATGACTGCCATGTGTGTATCACTATTAATGACTGCCATGTGTGCATCACTAGTAATGACTGCCATGTGTGAATCACTAGTAATGACTGCCATGCCTGTATCACTAGTAATGACTGTCATGTCTGTATCACTAGTAATGACTGCCATGTGTGTATCACTAGTAATGACTGCCATGTATGTATCACTAGTAATGACTGCCATGTATGTATCACTAGTAATGACTGCCATGTGTGTATCACTAGTAATGACTGCCATGTGTGCATCACTAGTAATGACTGCCATGCCTGTATCACTAGTAATGACTGTCATGTCTGTATCACTAGTAATGACTGTCATGTCTGTATCACTAGTAATGACTGCCATGTCTGTATCACTAGTAATGACTGCCATGTCTGTATCACTAGTAATGATTGTCATGTATCACTAATTAACTTAACATCATGTAAGCTGCTAGAAATTGTCGACCAAGGAGAAGCATGATTTTACTATATAAGTATTTTATTTCTATGTTTCTCCTTTAGAACTTTTCACCAATAATGGCAATATGTTATAAACGGGGCGCGTTATAAACGTGGCGGGTTCCCGTATCTGCCATCAGGGGCGCTACGACGATGACCGACACCACCGCTGCAAGAAGAACGCCATCGTCGCATAAAAGCCAAAGTGTGCACGTCGCGCAGTCTATATGGAGTTTATGAAGCTTATTAAACTGCCAGCCAACGTCAATGTGTATTCTGTTTAAATGCCATACACTGTTGGACACTGTTGAATGTTGAACTGAATAAAATTCATGAATTGTGTACCGTTTTTAAATAAACAACGAACCAAGAAGCGGTCAACTGAACGATAATATGGTACCGCTGACGTAAGATCTAAAATAATGACCTGGCACTCAGCAGCCGAATACGCAAATGATTTGACAAACGCTGTTTGAGTTTATTAAGGATTTAAAGCTATAAGTACGCTCACAATCGGCGTAACTTCGTCTTTTAATCAATATCAAAATACCAATTTAGAAAGCACATTTACCGTGCCGAACAATATTACGATTCACCAATCCATATGCGGTTGACGAATTAATATTTTGGCACACCAGTACAGGCAGTAGCTTTGCGTTCATCGCAGCGAAAAGCTAATATTTGTTACGCAATGTTAGCTTACTGATCTTGCCTACTAAGCTGTATTAAAACGTATTTAACCCATTCTTAAGCAAGGCGTATTTGTGAATTTCAATTGCACTTTACAAAAGCTGCCGCCCGGCGCCGATACGAACTCGCGATCCGCGGAAGCCATGACCATGACTAGCAGATTGGAAACGATTCGTTTGATGTCGGCGCAAAACAAACAATACTTCGCTCCACATTTACTCTTCCTAAAGTTAAAATTGACCATAATTATAGTTAAAGAAACTTATACCTTTGATAGCATTGGCAGTGCAGAATAAACAGCGGCAACGTAGTGACGCGCCTGAGACTTGATTCGTTGCAGTTGTACGTCATTCGTCAACGTTAAATTTATCGACCGTTAACTAGTCTTTCAAATATACACATGTCGTGGACAAAGACTTCACACAAAACAATCGACAGTTATTGCTGTGTTAATATTGTTTGTCACAGCGCCCATTTCCCCCCTGGCGGCAGAAATTCGGGGTCCACGACCGGCCGCGTTATAACCGAATCCGCGTTATAACGGGGCGCGTTATAACGAGGCGCGACTGTATTGTGTTTCTACATATGTTGTTAAAATGTGTGTTGCATTCAATTAAGTTTCAAATCTTGAAGCAAAGTTCAACAATTACGTTGACAAAATAAAACGTCAATTTCATCATGCTATACCAATAAATTGACAGAACATACTATAAGTGCTCCAGTGAAACAAATGAAGCCAGGCATTTTAGTTTTGCCAAAGTAAAACATCTATCCAATTATGATGGTTAGTTTTCAAATTATGCATTATTTTGTAAACGACATCAGCGTGGTAAAAAGCATAAAAAGGCACTCACGTAGAATCCGGACCCACCTCGATTTCGCCATTATAACTTGAGTTTTGCCTAACTTTGATACCTCAGAGAGTTAGTTCCATCATCCAACATCATCCCAGGCATATTTATATTACAAAAATATTGTGTCTTAGTGAACTTATGAAGCCCAAATTGCAACACGGTTTGCACTAGTCTGTATGGCTGTGGTCGTGCGTTACCGCATCGCGCTCGTAAAATGATAGTGGCGTATGTTGATGCAAACCGGGGTGCTATTTATGCCTCAAAAGTGCGCTAAGACGCAATATTCTTAAACGTAAATATGCCTGGGTCCGTATTCTACACAAGTGCCCATAAAAATTCATAATTTACAAAATGGATATTGAATGAAACATTCTGTTCCAATATAAAATCAATAATCAAAATGTTGATAGACAGCAACCTCTTTCACAAGTATAATGTTACCTTAGTGTTATCAATGTATCAAAATACAGCAAAATAAACAAATGAAACAAAGTGTGGACGGTGCCATGATCAACAAGATGGCTGCATATATATACTGCGAGATGAACACGTCAACAACAGGTTATCTGCAGGATTTCTCCATGTCTAAAAGTTGCACTGACATCATAGTTGAACAATAATAGAACTCAGTGATCGTTGCCAACACTACTGATGCTGTATACATCGAGTTCTGACTCAAAATTAATGGAAAATGATCACAATCAACTCTGCCAAATGCTACGTGATGTTGAAGTTCATTTTGACGAACACAACTCAACTTCCTTCCAAATAAACTCTCTTAATTCACAAACGCAAACTGCTTTCGCAAGATGGTGACAGAACATTATTCTTGAATCTAGGTCACTAATTTGACCTAGTTTGTTCGTGGAAAAGAAGGATCGCGGTAAACAAAAGGCCTAAGAGAAGTCAGTTTCGTGGATGTTTTTGGTCGGCTTGCGTGTACGAGGCATTGGGCGGTTTTGGCACGGTTGCACAGTAGAGAGTTAAGGTTGTGGGTTAGCAATTCTTCAAAGGCATGCTTGTTTTGCAACATCCAATAACTAACTAAGTTACATTATGTTAATTACAGCTTTCAAAGTGCATGCATGGCGAGACATGCCCAAGTGTTTACATCTGTAGAGCATCACCATGGGAAAGACAGCACCAGTGAATAGCCAATAATCATCCAACGAGCTTCTAAATTTACAACACACAACAGAAGACATTACAGCGTATATTACTAACAGTTAATGACTTATTAAGGCATTTTATAATTATATACATAACTGTCAGAAAACCATAACTATTTAACGGTTCTACCTTAGGTCATCTTAATTTATTTATTTCATTATATAATTCTATATCTGTGAATTTTATTAATGTCTAGATGCGCATTAATGACACTGATATTTTTGTTACTGTAACTGCTGTTGACTGACAGATACAGACATAATAGTAATATGCCCATATTTGAATTCGGCTAACTGAACTAGGATGCGAATCAAGCCAATGTGAACGCTCCGTTTGTTTATGACCCGCACACCATGCCCCCTTGTGCATTAATTTGGTTGGCGCTTTAATCCAGCATAATTTTGTGTATGTGATCACAGCCAAATTAGTTGATCCACATCGTAATTTGGTTGAAAATTATATGTGAAAACAGCCTTTGAACTTGCAGTGGACTAAACACTTGTTGATAAATTGTCACAAGTGAATGATGATTCTTCAGGGCATCTGGAGCAGCATTATTTATAGATTTAGCAATTCTTTGATGTGTATCATTTTCTAATATGGCTAACACTGTGGCAGTTTCAGTCATAGTCTGAGGTGAATTTCTGTAATGATTACGGGAAAATCCATAATGACAGACAGCCCTGATATTTATAGGCCTCAAATGTAAGCAGACTTGACAGAGTCCAGGGTGCCTGGGTTGACATTTGGAGATGGTTGTTACCAAACAGGACCAACAGCAGAACCTTGCTCTTGGCCGACAAACAAGCAATTGGGAAACAAGGAAAGTGTTTAAAATTGCAATTACTTTTTATCATTTTATAATTCAAATATTTTAAAAAATGTATCTAAATGCAATTCTAAAAATCTGGCATAAGTGTCTTGGGAGTAACCATACCTCCTCGTTGTACAGTTTGCTCAGCTCCTTCTTGATCGGGTCAATCAGCTGTACTTGCCCAGCTGTGAAGCCGACCAGAAGCATGACCGATTCAGTTGTGGCAGTCAACTGGTTGAAATCATGACAGGTTGGGAATGTGCCTTTGTATACCCTCTTGTCTATTGGTTTCGTCAGATCCGCAGCCTGAAATACATTACATGTCTCATTATTGACCTGTATCTTTTCCATGTCAAAGTCAGATTAACAACAAAAACATTTCTTCAGTGCTTTTTTTAATAACTCGATAAGTGATGCATGATGCCTTGCTGTTATTTTCACCTGCCTAATCCAATATTTTCCAAAACTGCCACCTCATGGATATGTCTCGTAAAATTAATGTTCTGTGTTACTTTATGTGTTCAATATCTTCAAATATCATGCATGAAAATAACAGGTAGTTTATGAAACTAAATTATTATATTTTATTATATGCATTCCATTATAACCCTATATATATATATATATATATATATGTTTACAACACTGGTGATTAGCTAACTAATATTCATGACAGTGATCTTCACCAGCTTTATGTTTGTGTTCTGAGGTTTTCTTTTCAAATTTATTGACAGATTACCCAATCTGATCCCCTATGCTGAATATGTTAACTGGCCACTCAGTCTTGGCCAGGCTTTGAATCCACTAGCCCAGTAGATTTGAAAAGTTATTGGCCCGCCTGTGAAAGTTACTGGCCCGGATTCTGTATTACCGTCAAAAATACGCTCATTCTGAGGTGCAAAACATTATTAGTCTTTTTTATAATTTTATCAACAAAGTTGTTAGAAGTTACTATACACATATTGATTGTTCAAAGTGAGATGTCCAATGCTAACAATATTGTAATATTGTTCAAGTGTGTACTCAGATACAGTACAGTATTTGCTAAGTTTAAATAAAGTGTGGCTACACTAGCCACAACAGCTAGTCAGTCCGAGTCGGTAGTTGAGTTGACGCTGCTTTCATGTACAGGTCAATCAAGGCATTAGACTATTTCACGGTTCGTTCGATAGGTGGCACCATCCAAAATAGGTGGCCTTCACCTTGCCCTTGCTGATGCAGCGTTACATTTGGTTTCTGTCACTTTAGCCACTAGTTAAATTTACATTTAAGCTGTACTCCTTTTATATATCTAGAGAAGAAAAAGCGTGCGTAATTCTAAAGTCAAGGCAGCTTCCAACCACCGTACAAAGTGTGTCCAAGGGACGCGGTGGGACTTTAAAAATGGTGTCTCTCGTCATAAAAACCTGCGCTGCCGGTAGTTAAAAAATCTATTTGATGGCTTTGCGTGCCGTCGTCCGCATGATAAGTGTTGGAGTTTGGACTCATTATTGATCAGAATTAGTATCTACGTTATGTTTACAATGTCCTATAACTGAGTCGCGTCTAAGAATTCTGGCGAGCTGCATCTGATAACCGATGTGGTCGTGCCGTGACCGCCGCTTCGTCTCGGAGGCGTTCGAGAACCGGAACCCAGTGGCCCGTCGGGCCGGTAAAATGTAAGAACTGGTGGCCTGAACTGGCCCGACAGCTTCAAAAAAGGCGCCGGGCCATCGGGCCAGTGTTAATGTCGAGGCCTGTTGGCTATCAACACATAATCATTTTAATCAAGGCCGGATAAGTCAACTCACAACATATCATTCAATGCAACATCAACAAGCAACGCCAACAGAGCCAAATGTGTGTTCTCATAGATATTAACGTAGAAAAACCATGAAATACTGACTGTCAAGACTGTCTTTGCCAGTCTTTTTTTTAAATGCTAAAATATCAACGTAACATTTGTAATTGTGCACACAATATTGTAGACTATTGAAGTACTTCGATACATTTAGATGATGTTAGAAGCAAATGTCACGGTTGAGCTGAGTGACTAACCGACAGTGACTGACAGTTCCTGAACGGGGCGGGTGACATGATGTAATTTTGTAGGCCGACGGGTTTACGTTGACAACTACTCTTAAATTACCCCGGAGAACTTCAGATCACAGTTAAGTGAATGTTGCATATATAAATGTAGCTATTATTATGTCTCCGTTTTGTCGTAGGTAAAGATTGACTGACCTTCCGCACACCCTTGTACACGTAGAAGTACAACTCTTTGCCAATGTTGAAACATATCCTGTCACCAGTGCCAGACTGGTCGTTTAAAGTAATGAACGAAACTTTAACTGGGGTATTTCCTTGACCATTAAATGCAACTCGAGTAGGTCTTGAATATTCGGAAAGCGTCATTAATTTGTATATTCCTTCTCTTGTCATAAATTGAGTTTTTATCTCATCTTTTCCCCCACCCTCACTCTGGGTAGCCATGTTGGATGTTTCCGTAATGCTAGAACCCGTATGATGCTCACTTGGCATGCGTAAATATAAACTTCCGTTCGTACTATTAAGGATGCACTTAGGACGCGCCAAATCCTAGTTCCACCCATTCCCGTGTGGCGGACAACACTTTGTACACACTCAATGACCAGAAAATTCGTGCCAGGTCAAACATCGTGTAACTGAAATCTCGTGTTCTAACGCTCTTGGACTTTTTTAATACACTGCATGATCTCGCACTAATTCACGTGACACACTCTGACCATTCAGTGCTTTATACAGCGCATATAGGAAGCACTGTTTTAACACAGGCGTCTTTTACTTACGATATTTGGATTATGCCGGTCTATTTTCTTAAGTAATTCACTCAAAATTACTTTTCTAACAGTTTGTTTGCAGAAATTTGACAGAATAGGTGTTAGAAATTTAGCACATCTTGTTTTGATCAGGTTTTTATTAAAACGACAAAATCATGTTGTTTGCACGCATGATTAGTGCCGTTACCAGTATGTATTCGAAGTCAGTATTGTTATCAAAATCACGTAAATCTCCTCCCTAGCAACAGATACGAAGGGCAAAAACACGACATGCAGTCACTATCGCGTAACCTTCTGTTATACGGCATTACCTGCCAACTATCCCGGAATTTCCTGGAGTCTATTGGATTTTGGGAGTATTTTCCGGTCTCCCGTAACACAGGCAAATCTTCCGGATTTTCGCTTAAAAACTCCCACAGAACCTCACCCATCTTCGAGACAGCCCGACACCACGGGGGACCTGCTGAGACGTGCTGATCTGCTAATTTCCAGCGAACAATGTTCAACAGCCCCCCCCCTTCATCTTGCTATGTCAAGATCCAAGATAGCGAGAGACAGGAAGCGTACAAAACTGCTGATGAATCTCTCGGAATTCAAAACAGTTCACAGGTGTAGTCTATAGCTAATCAGACCGACCTCTATGTGTAAACTATTGATGTGCTACAGAGTGTGATAGAACAATTTAGCGATCTCAATGCTCAACTACCCAAACGGCGTTTGTGACACAGATGCTGGTACAAGTTACCTGAATTTAATACACATGTGTTCAAGTATAATTATTTTTATCAATGACAATGATTTGTGTGTCGCCGATTTAAATTATCACCAACAAGCTCAATATACATACTTCTGTGATTCCACATCTACATACACGTGGATAGATCATTACCGACCACATATCGGAACATAGACCCTTGCAATATCCTACCACCACATGCTGATAACGTGAACGATCACTTGCCCCTCTGTCTACAACCAGAGTTCTCTGTAACCATGCAGGGTCAATCCGCTCTGTCCCGGCCCAGCCTAACTTGTGACGAGATCGAACGCTGACAGGAGTGCTATACAGCGGCTGGTTGACTGTTACATTGTCCAGCTGATCAATGCCATGCACGAGTACGCTACAGTAGTTCTAAGCAAGGTACAAAGTTACAAACAGAAACACTGCAACAAACCAAAACCGTATTGGTGCTCTGAACTCAGTCACCTACGAGATCGCAAACGGTTCTGGCGACGATTTTGGAATGACAACGACAGACCACGTGTAGGTACAGTGTACGAAACGTACACATATATTAACAAGATCTTCCGTCGTAGAAGTAGGCAGTGTGTTAATTATTCAATGAATAACGAGTACCGGAAACTTAATGCTATGTTAAACAACAGGAAAATGTCAGCGTTCTGGAACGTAATTAAGAAGCGCAAAATTACAATAGTTAAATCATCTCTACGCAGTGGCGTGGGAACGAAATTCAGCACCATTGAAAAATTTTCGCCGCCGCTTATCTTCACATCTTTCTTCACCTTGTGGCTCTTTCGGTTGGCTCGATCGAATGTGACATCGGAAGACGGGGAGGGGGAGCAGAAAACCACATGACTGCCCTCCAACTGCACTCACCTTTCACAGTCAACAAAATACACATTAATCGTCTCATAACATTTACATTTCCACCCGCCATTGACGCTCGCCGCAAAAACAAACATTCACGGTCATATTTAAAGGGAATAAAAACATCTATTGCTTGAATTTATGTTATATTACATCCTGATATCTATTTCCACGTCCACCAAGCAAAACAAAATCAAAACAATTCAATGAATTATAAATTCCACATTTTATGCTGTACATCCGGACATTTTCGAATATGCATATTTTTGGCGCGCTTTTCGGGATGCCGAGATGTGACGTCACTTATGACTCAAACTCGCATCAGGCCGACCCTTTCCATGCTTTCAGACCATGTTTACAAGTATAGCTTTTGGGTTGAAACGAGCGTCAGAATGAGTTATTGTGCAATTTTCCGACGTAATACAAACACTAGTCATCATTGAGGAACAAGCAGTTGTCTTACGGTTCCACATGAATCGAATTTTATTCAAAACAACGTATGCGAATGGGCCTACAAGTCGACTAGGTTTCGCCGAGCTTGGGTCGTTTTCCGAATAATTATATCGAATGCAACCAACGGGAGATAATCTACACCAATAAACATACATAGCAAACATATATTGTATCCAGCTACATAAAGTAACGTGTATAATCTCATAATATCACTGCAATATCGATATATGAAGGAGTTGTACAATTTACCATAACAACTTAAATCAGTAAAAAGGTTTCCGCTGGTCCCGCTAGCTCAGTAGGTAGGCGCGTTGGTTGCTTGTCATTTAATTTACAATCGGGCGACGCCGGTTCAATCCTGACTGCATGCAAAATATGGATGTTCTTTACACTTTTTGTGTTTATGTTTTCACGAAGTAATATAAACTAAATCATTTAGTATACTATGATGTACTGTTTGTAAATAATTTTTATTTTGTTGTAATTATTTATTCGCCACAAAAATGAAAATATGGTCATTATATAACGATGTTTCTAAATAGTATTTATCCAAACAAATATAATGTAATGGATATCTAATTTATTAATTGTAAATATATTGTACAGTAATATATTGTAACTATATATGTGAAAACAGATTGTGATCTGTCTGGATAAATACAATTTAGAAATATCTTATATAATGACCATATTTTCATTTTTGTGGCGAATAAATAATTACTACAAAAATATATAAAAATATTTACAAACAGTGTATCATAGTATATTAAATGATTTGGTTTATATTACTTCGTGAAAACATAAACAAAAAAAGTGTAAAGAAAATCAATAGTTTGCATGCTGTCAGGATTGAACCGGCGTCGCCCGATTGTAAAACAGACGCCAAGGAACCAACGCGTTTACCAACTGAGCTATCAACGCCGGCAGAAATTCGCTCACTGATTTCAGTTATGATAAATTGTACAACTCCTCCTTCATACATCGATATTCTAGTGATATTATGAGATTTGACACGTTCCTTTCTGTAGCTGGATACGATATATGTTTGCTATGTATGTATATTGGTGTACATTATCTCCCGTTGGTTGCATTCGATATAATTATTCGGAAAACGAGCCCAGGGCCAAGCTCGACGAAACCTAGTCGACTTGTAGGCTCATTCGCATTGATTGTTTTGAATAAAATTGAATTCACGTGAAACCGTAAGATAACTGCTTGTTCCTCTATGATGACTAGTGTTTGTATTACATCGAATTATTGCATAACAACTCATTCTGACGCTCGTTTCGACCCCAACATTATCCATGTAAACATGCTCTGAATGCATAGAAAGGATCGGCCTGCTGCGAGTGTGAGTCATGTGTGACGTTAAGATACCACGTGATCGCCTAGCTCGTTAAATTTTTATTTTCCGCGGGAATCGCTACACAGACGGGTTTAAAATCGAATTTATGCTACAAATGTACTTTTCTGTATTTTTTAAATGTTCTCGAATGTTACATGTAATATTAAACTTTCTGTACACATGGAAAACGGATTTTAGCTAATGCCTTGTTTTTATTTCCTTTAATAGGGGGCAGAACCATAATACAGTATTATTATGTCTGCCCCCCCTCCGGAGAAATTCCAGGGACAGCTATAGCTGCCACCCTGCCCACCCCGCCGTTCCGCCGCCTATGTCTCTATATATACCGCATATTTTAGTGAATTCTATGGTGGCGTTATGCAAGCTTTACCAGACAGCACTGATGAACAAAACCGTGATAAGGAAATGGTGGAGCAATATGTTAATGATAATTGTTATACGGTGGATACACAAACGGTAGATCAGGAGCAAGTCGACAAGCTTATATCCAACTTTCATAAGGGGAACTCTCCCGGTCTCGATGGTATAACTGCTGAGCATCTTGTTTATGGAAAATCCCCATTACTGTGTTCATTGCTTGCGTCGCTATTATTATAATAGTGTTATCCTAACATGCAGGGCATATGCGCCAGTATCAACATTATTCACCACTGGCTTAATTGTTCCCGTATTGTGCCGACGATATTACCGTGTTCTCTACAAACGTTCAAAGTCATATTTATTGAAAGGGATGCATTTTTGGATAAAATGTTGTATTTTTGTTGGTGAGCCTGAAGATGTTTTGGCGAGCCTCAAGGGTATGCAACTGGAATATTCAACACCACCCCGCCCCCTCGCGTCTGTCGATGGCATGATCCGACAGCGCGACAAACGGAGTACTGCTGAAACTTCGGCTCAGCTAGAACGAAATTAATATTTAATAATTTCGTTCCGGTGCCTATATGATGGATAGGTCAACATTATAAGTTACATGTCAGGCTGCATGTACGTTTCATGTACCAATAAGACATGTCACAAGGGATGCATTATTGTCTGCCCGTTGCACTGACAATAACGAATATATAACTGTTTGCGTTTTGCAGTGCCACCTACTGATTATTGTGTAACTTAGTTTTAGGGAAAATTCTGTATCGGACGATGTGTTGTGAATCTTGCATAAATAGCACATTAACGTTTATATGCTATTACTGGTACATGATACTATCTATGAACATTATAATTGTTTGGACTGTTACTGACAGTTGACTGACACAATATACCATTTAATAACTCCGTGTATAATGTCAATCACATGGGTCGTTGGGCGATAATAGAACGCAGTTTTGCGTGTGTCGGGGCTTGAACTTGGCGATTCCGTACTTAAGTTAACCAAGGGCCAAAGCAGATTCAGCATGTGAGTGTTCCTGCAGTAAGACATTTTACAGTAATTAAATAAATGCGTGACAGTGTGTCTGACAGTGTTAGACAATAATTGCAAATGAGCAGTAATACTAATTGTTAATTCAAGGTTGTTATTTTTTTAGTTAATCATATTTAAAATATGATGTGATCATGCATTCATGGTATCTGCAAACAACATAACTCGTCTGCAATGAATTCACAACTCTGTCACTCGTCTGATATTGCATCGCCCGCGGAGTGATAGTGGTGCTCCGCTGTTGCATGATCTGCACTGGCTACCCGTTGCTCGCAGAATTGAGTTCAAAATATTGGTGTTTACGTACAAGGCAATGCATGAAAATGTGCCCGTCTACTTGCGTGATCTCGTGGGTCCTTACAGACCCGCTAGATCACTGCGGTCTGCTGACAACAACATGTTGTCTGTAACGTGTACTCGCGTCAAAGCTGGTGACAGTTCGTTCGCAGTGGCCGCTGCAACTCACTGGAACACTACCTAATTACATTAACTCTTTGAACACTCTTGGCAGTTTTAAATGTCTTTTATATTCAGCAGGTCTGTTGTGAATTAATTGAATCACATATTTTATATTATTTTGTTGTCTTTGTCCATTTAGTTTGATTGGCCTGGTGTTAGATATTTCACTACTAGCCATAGACGTCACTGCCACAAGGATTGGTTCATCTCGGCTGATGACGTCGGTGAAGTTATTGTTTGAAGCACGGCAGACAACATGGATAGGACTCACACGACGACCACATTGTGGACATTGATGAAGCTTGCATGCCAGATGGACTTCACTGTCAACAACTGTCGCCATACCCTCGCTAGTTTGTCAACGGTGCACTATTACCATGGTTACAGAAAACAGAGCAGCCACCTCCCCAAGATACAGAAGCAACTGTGTTCTATGCACATGCAGAAATGTGCTACACACCTGTTAAACATTCAAAATAATTCAAGACACTGGTTGCAGCACAGGTGCTGTTACACAGCTGTGTTACACCGTCAGTATTGTTCGACAGTATTTATGAACACTGTTCGACGACTACACCTGGATAGTCATTGTTGTCGACGGGTGACAGACCAGAGCCGAACAAAGAGCCCTCAGTCGAAACAAACAAATGTTTTGGTAGACAGGGACTGGGCTAAAGATGTTGTCTTGGTGCTGAAGGAACATTTTGACGTGTCACATCCAGATACTGTTATCTTTGATTCTAATGCAGGTGAGTGTTTGCTGTGTATTGACATGACAGCAATTATTAAGACTGAAGTTTGTTTGGTGTGGCAGACTGACAGGTAGGCCACGACACACCAGTGTAGCACAAAGTGAGTTACATAGACTATTTATAAAGTTCTCTGTGTGTCTTGTCTCTGGAGATTCTCAACAGAAGTGAGGCCAATATACCAACATGTAACAGTACATAGTCGGTATATACATATTGTAGTTGCTGAATTTCTGCAAGGTTATATTATGTAAATAGCAGTAAGGAATGTTAGGTGGGAGAGCATGGCAGAGGATCACAATAGCTGGAGACAACCTGTTGAGAGGGTGGAAGAAATTAAATGACGTGGCCTCACCTTGGGACCAGTGAAGAGGAAGAAGAGATGTGAGATGGTTGTGCACTTGAAGTCATTAACCTAATGCCTCTGTTGGTGTGGAGACTATATCAAAATATGTGCAATATTGGGTTTTGTTTTCATGTACATGTATATGCTGTACTCATTCTGTGTTATGTATTAACCAAATTGTTGATTGTTTTATTGTTGCAGGGTCGGGTGTTCTCAGTTCTGAGCTGTTGAAGCAGGGAGCTCCCCGTGTCATCGTTTGGGAGGGCAGGGACAAGTTCTGGGACTCCCTCAAGGTAACCTCATCCACCTATGTCACCTCATCCACCCGTGTCACCTCATCCACTCATGTGACGCCATTGAATGATCTTACTAATGCCAATATTACACTGTAAATGTAATTCTGTATGTGTGGTTGACTGTTTATGATTCAGAGGTTAGAACTGGAGTATGGGGATCGAGTACTGCTGCAGAAGAAATGTTTCTTTCGCTCTAAGAAGTACGCCCAAACAGTGCACCAGGAGGTGCCTGGTCAGCCTTACAGAGGTGTGCCTGTGGTCAGCTGGCACCAGGGTGAGTAGGTCAAACAATGGTCATAATGGGAAGACAAAGAACATTGCCAGAACAATTCTCGTAACAAATTTCAATATCTCTTTCTATACAACAGGGTTACACCTATCCATGGTGTGACAAACCAGGGGCAGCAGTTATCACCATTACACCTAACCATGGAGTGACAAACCACGGGTAGCAGTTATCACCATTATACCCGCCCATGGAGTAACAAACCAGGGGCAGCAGTTATCACCATTACACCTACCCATGGAGTAACAAACCAGGGGCAGCAGTTATCACCATTACACCTACCCATGGAGTAACAAACCAGGGGCAGCAGTTATCACCATTACACCTACCCATGGAGTGACAAACCAGGGGCGGCAGTTATCACCATTACACCTACCCATTGAGTGACAAACCAGGGGTGGCAGTTATCACCATTACACCTACCCATGGAGTAACAAACCAGGGGCAGCAGTTATCACCATTACACCTACCCATCGAGTGATAAACCAGGGGCGGCAGTTATCACCATTACACCTACCCATGGAGTGACAAACCAGGGTAAGCAGTTATCACCATTACAGTATTTTGAACTTGTGGCACCACCTGGGGAATACCTGACCACTCAATTCGTCTACTAGAAAAATAAATAACAACATTTTGTTTTAATGCATTGCACATTGGCAGATCAGTGACCAATGGTCCAAAGAAACAAATGAACACAGAGAGAGGCTAGTGGACCTCGGCCTCAGGGAGGTGAGTGAGTGAACACAGAAAGAGGCTAGTGGACCTCGGCCTCTGGGAGGAGATTGAACATAGAAAGAGGCCAGTGGACCTCGGCCTCTGGGAGGAGAGTGAACACAGAAAGATTCTAGTGGACCTCGGCCTCTGAGAGGAAAGTGAACAAAGAAAGAGGCTAGTGGACCTCGGCCTCAGGGAGGTGAGTGAGTGAACACAGAAAGAGGCTAGTGGACCTCGGCCTCTGGGAGGAGATTGAACATAGAAAGAGGCCAGTGGACCTCGGCCTCTGGGAGGAGAGTGAACACAGAAAGATTCTAGTGGACCTCGGCCTCTGAGAGGAAAGTGAACAAAGAAAGAGGCTAGTGGACCTCGGCCTCAGGGAGGTGAGTGAGTGAACACAGAAAGAGGCTAGTGGACCTCGGCCTCTGGGAGGAGATTGAACATAGAAAGAGGCCAGTGGACCTCGGCCTCTGGGAGGAAAGTGAACAAAGAAAGAGGCTAATGGACCTCGGCCTTTGGGAGGAGAGTGAACACAGAAAGAGGCTAGTGGACCTCGGCTTCTGAAAGGAGAGTGAACACAGAAAGAGGCTAGTGGACCTCGGCCTCTGAGAGGAGAGTGAACACAGAAAGAGGCCAGTGGACCTCGGCCTCTGGGAGGAGAGTGAACACAGAAAGAGGCCAGTGGACCTCGGCCTCTGGGAGGAGAGTGAACACAGAAAGAGGCTAGTGGACCTCGGCCTCTGAGAGGAGAGTGAACAAAGAAAGAGGCTAGTGGACCTCGGCCTCTGAGAGGAGAGTGAACACAGAAAGAAGCCAGTGGACCTCGGCCTCTGGGAGGAGAATGAACACAGAAAGAGGCCAGTGGACCTCGGCCTCTGGTAGGAGAGTGAACTCAGAAAGAGGCTAGTGGACCTCGGCCTCTGGGAGGAGAGTGAACACAGAAAGAAGCCAGTGGACATCGGCCTCTGGTAGGAGAGTGAACTCAGAAAGAGGCCAGTGGACCTCGGCCTCTGAGAGGAGAGTGAACACAGAAAGAAGCTAATGGACCTCGGCCTCTAGTAGGAGAGTGAACTCAGAAAGAGGCCAGTGGACCTTGGCCTCTGAGAGGAGAGTGAACACAGAAATATTCTAGTGGACCTTGGCCTCTGAGAGGAGAGTGAACACAGAAAGAGGCCAGTGGACCTCGGCCTCTGGGAGGAGAGTGAACACAGAAAGAGGCCAGTGGACCTCGGCCTCTGGGAGGAGAGTGAACACAGAAAGAGGCCAGTGGACCTTGGCCTCTGGGAGGAGAGTGAACACAGAGAGGCCAGTGGACCTCGGCCTCTGGTAGGAGAGTGAACTCAGAAAGAGGCTAGTGGACCTCGGCCTCTGGGAGGAGAGTGAACACAGAAAGAGGCCAGTGGACCTTGGCCTCTGGGAGGAGAGTGAACACAGAAAGAGGCCAGTGGACCTTGGCCTCTGGGAGGAGAGTGAACACAGAAAGAGGCCAGTAGGCCTCGGCCTCTGGGAGGAGAGTGAACACAGAAAGAGGCCAGTGGACCTCGGCCTCAGGGAGGAGGGTGAACACAGAAAGAGGCCAGTGGACCTCGGCCTCAGGGAGGAGAGTGAACACAGAAAGAGGCCAGTGGACCTTGGCCTCTGGGAGGAGAGTGAACACAGAAAGAGGCCAGTGGACCTCGGCCTCTGGGAGGAGAGTGAACAGAAGGAGGCCAGTGGATCTCGTAATTACAGTGATTATAGGGTGTCTAAATCTTCCCAGAGAAATTTATGTGGTGTTGGATTAAACTTTGCCACTTGCTCTTTGAAGGCCCTATACGTTGAAATAATAAAACAAAATTATGATCCAAATATAACTTCTTCAAAAATTAATCCATGAACAATGGGATGTAGAGAGATGTAGACTATGCTCTAGTAAGAAAATAACAAGATTTTAATTTACTGTCCAACTTGTTGAGAAAATATACTGACATATAACGACATATGAGTCCAGTGGTCCATAACTCTTACGGTGATTGACTATAGTTTGGTGTAAAATTGATGCAGACGTCAGCTAAAAGTTATATCTAAATAAGTTCTCTTGATGTCCTGTTGTAGCGAGGTTTTCTATAATCGATCAGTTTGTTTTTAAACAATAATAATAGAGGGTAAAATAAAAGATAATACGTGTCGGATACAATTATAACTGAATCCACAGATTCAGATTTGTTTGCATTTCATTCTAGTAGTAGCTGTAATAGCCAGTTAACAATAACGTATATAATTATCCGTGTCAGTTCTGTAATAGATTAAAGGGAGGTTATTATTTTTATCGTAAACTCGTATTATATAGTATATTAAACTGTATCTATTAATTATAACATACTGACTGCCCAAATATGTTTTGATTAACTAGTTTGTGTTATTGAAATAGAAGTGTTTAGAGAGGAAACAGAAAGGCGTGCCCTCGGGTATAATTCTTGTCAACATTGAACTGGTGAATTCAGTAATTATTTCTGCTTCGTTGAAACATATTTGGGTGGTAAATATGTTAGAATACATATAGGTTATGTTTGGGTAGTAAATACGTAAGAATACGTATAGGTTATATTTGGGTAGTAAATATGTTAGAATATATATAGGTTATATTTGGGTGGTAAATATGTTAGAATACGTATAGGTTATATTTGGGTGGTAAATATATTAGAATACGTATAGGTTACATTTGGGTGGTAAATATGTTAGAATATATTTGGGTGGTAAATATGTTAGAATACGTATAGGTTATATTTGGGTGGTAAATATGTTGGAATATGTATAGGTTATATTTGGGTGGTAAATATGTTGGGATACGTATAGGTTATATTTGGGTGGTAAATATGTTGGAATACATATAGGTTATACTATACAAAACACAGATATACAGTAAAAAAACAAATACACGACTTTCCTTTAATGTCGTGAGAAGAAGTTGGAAGTTGACCCCTGACCATGGTTAGAAGTTGACCCTGTCCTGTGTCTGTAGACTCTCCGCTGACTGTGGTCGGCTGCACAAACACCCTGGTGATGACCATCTACATAATGTCTCTCGCCTACTCTCTTGTCGGCCGTACTGGACTCAGCTTCTATGGCCGAGTGCAACATTTCCTCCTCCTCACAGGAATGGAAACAAAGGTGGGTGGTGGACATTTCTCTGAGAACTAGATAAGTCTATAAGTCAGATTGTATTAACATTTTATTCATATTTATAAGATGTTTGATCTCTGTCACTTCTGTTTCCTTTAACTCCATGACCTCTGTCACTGCTATTTTCGTCAGTTGCTGTCTGACCTAGACCTCTGCCATTATTGTCAAGTCTTGACCTCTGTCACTGTTACTTCCTTTTGCTGACCTTGACCTTTGCCTGTGCTGTTTTCTTAATTTGTTTGACCGTGACTACTGCCAGTATTGTGAGGTATTCATTTGTGTCATTGCTGTTTCTCTCAGTTGCTGTCTGACCTTGATGCCTGTTGGACCAGCATGATCATGACCAGAATTCTGTTCTACAAGATATTCTTTGACTTTGAAATCTTATCGAAGGTGGGTACTTCACTAGCTCTATTGCAGCAATGCGTGTACTTTTGTGATAGAGCCAATATGTAATTCACAACAAAATAATATATTGTTCTTACTTGTTGAAGGTTTACAGCTTGTCAAATTGTGTTTAATAAACCCGAAACAGATGTTCACAAATTTGAAAGTTATGTCAGCAAGATTTTTAAATTGTAAACGCAGTATATAGGGACACTGATTTTCCGCGATTGCGGAAAACGGAAGAAATTCGCGGAATCGGCATTTTGAAACGGAATTAGCCTTTTCAAACGGAAATTCCGCAATCGCAAAAAATGGACAAAATTATGGTATTTGCGTTTTCAAAAAGATATTCCGTGATCGCGAAAAAGAGCAAAAGCACCGCCTGTTTCATCGATAATGCCTTAACTGGGGATATTTTGAAACAGATGTTTAATATGCAACGATGTTAGTTTATTTTTTTCATTTATGACAAGATTTTTTTTAATGTGCAAGGCAAATCGTTGCGAAGTGTCATGGCGCCTGTGCTACCTCGTGTCAACCGACGTAAACAGGGACACACGCAGAAGGCGCTAACATTTCGTGATCGTTGTCCGGCAGTCCGCTAAGCGCATGGAAGACATGTTGCTAATTAAATGTAGTTGTCACATCATTAGAACACGCATAAGTGTACATATTCTGGTTTCGAACACAAAACGCCAAGGAGTAACAACAGCCTAGGTTACACTGGCTCAAACTGAGATAATCCGCGTTTTGTAGTTCTAAACAGTATGCCATTTTTAAACGAAAAATTCGTCATTTGACACAAATGCATCATTTGAAACGGAATTAGTTTTTTATGAAACGGAAAATACGTCGTTTGAAACGGTATTTGCCTTTTTCTGAAACGGAAAATATGTCGATTGAAACAGAATTTGCCATTTTCTGGAACAGAATTTTGAAACGGAATTTGCCTTATTTTAATCGGAAAATCAGTGTACCTAAACATAGTTGGGCGAAGAACAACTGATGCAGTGAACTTCCTGCAAATAGTTATCACTCCTGGCTGATTCTGGATAATGGAACAGACAACCTCACTTTAACCACGATGGTGGTGCATATTGGGGTGACTGTGATGTACATTTTATTCCACTGGGTGTGTTGTTGCAGGTACCTATATCTGCCTTCTCTCCGCCATACGTCATGTCTGGATGGAAGGTTTGTACTTTGCTACCACTTGTCGTAACAACTTGCTACATATCATAGATAACTTCATGTATAAACTGATAACTTGTCGCATCAATTTCTGACTGAATTTTGTGGTTATCAAAAATGTAAAAAATAGATGCAAATGTGTAATTTTTATTTGTCATGAGTCGGTCGTTAAAACAAATGTATGTCTTTATGTCTACACTGTGAAATTGTCACCTGCATAATAAACGTGAAATTGTCACCTGCATAACAAACATTTCTTTCTGATTGCACATTCATATGTACATGTCTGTCTCAACCAATCAATGAACTTAGAGCAGTAAGACGCAACACTTTTTTTTATCTGAATCAAATATATAAATGTATCAACTTGCATATGTACGGAAAATGCAGTGAACATTTTTACTGATAGGGCATGTTTATGTATACATGTAAATTAAACAGTAAATAAAGAAACCTTCCTTAAATCAAATAGAAGACCGCTATTAGATACTGTTACTGTGAGAGTGTAAGTAGAAGCTGTCTTATCTGACAAGATATTCCAATAATGTCACATCGTACTGACTCTGAGGGGTGTGTTTTGTTGTAGAAGATGGAGTATGATGTGGATCACATGTTCCTGACGAAGCTAGTGCTCAAGAAGGACGTGTATGAGACAGTGTGTGCCCAGTCTGACATGCTGGTCTTCCTCAACATGCTTGGAGAACTGAACAAACACAAACATGAACGTCTTATTCCTCTCCTTGAGTGAGTTCACCTCTCTCATTTGCTGCTACAATGTCTCACACTGCCACTATCACAGACATGATGACATGGTCTCTGGCACTACACCACATTGTCGGAAACAACTACACTATCTCAGACACAACAATGTGATGTCTAATACAACACCAGAGTCTCAAACACAACACCACAGTGTCAAACTCAGCACCAATATCTCAGACACAATATTGTGGTCTCAATATAACACCATTGTCTTGGACACAAAAACGTAGTCTCAAATAAAACACCACTGTCTCAGACACAATACCATCTCAAACAACTGTACCACAAACACAACACTACTACCTCAAACCGAACACCATTGTCCAAAACATGTCATCACAAACACAACACTACAGTTTTAAACACAACACCTCAGTCTCTACATCACATTCGCAACTCATACAACACAGTAATCTTCTCACAAGATATAAGTAAATGTTCCCACAGAGCGCAAACATAAAACTAACCCAACTGTTTGTTTTTGCCTGACAAGAGACTGTTTTGTCTACTGTGTTGTTGATGATAACCTCCGCCCCTGCAGCCACTGGTTCCCTGGGTTTGGCCTCATCCTCCTCAAGATGGGGTACACGATGATGGACCGCATCAAGTCTATCCCCATTGATGACATCATTCGCATCTATAAGGTAAATGTTTTTACTAATACTGTTTAATTGAGTTTTGACAAACTGTCGTCATAATGTAGTGTTTATGTTAAATTGTCTATAATTAAAAAACATTAAAAGCAAAATGCCTAATTAGTAATGAAAGGTAGGCAACATTCTATGATCTTAGTCATCTAAATGGATAGTCTTCACACAGTAATTGCAGCATGGCTGAATGCTTCCCAGAGTAGTTGAGTTTGTGTTTGAATGAAAAGGTCTACCAGAAAGTGAAGAGCAAAATTAGTTTTGAGTTGTGCTGTAGACTGTATATAGGAAACCTTTACCTTTTTATATTGAGAGCTATACTTGATGTTGAGGATCGTCATGTGACTTGAGCTCAAAACTCTGATGACCAGTCACGGAAGGCTAAAAATGCAGCTATACAGTTATTTGCAAATTGTCCTGATGTGGCCTACCTACAGTAGTCAGACAGTTATAGAATTTGACATGTTTGCAGGTCGTACTGACGTGTCCTACCTACAGTGAGTCGGGCTTCAGACAGTTATAGATTTTGTTTTGTTTACAGGTCGTACTGACATGTCCTACCTGCAGTGAATCAGGCTTCAGACAGTTATAGAGTTTATGTTTACAAGTCGTACTGACATGTCCCACCTACAGTGATTCAGACAGTTATAGAGTTTGTTATGTTTACAGGTCATACTGACATGTCCCACCTACAGTGATTCAGACAGTTATAGAGTTTGTTATGTTTGTAGGTCGTACTGACATGTCCTACCTACAGTGAATCAGGCTTCAGACAGTTATAGAGTTTGTTATGTTTATAGGTCGTACTAACATGTCATACCTACAGTGAATCAGGCTTCAGACAGTTATAGATTTTGTTTTGTTTGCAGGTCATACTGACATGTCCTACCTACAGTGAGTTAGGCTTTAGACAGTTATAGAGTTTATGTTTACAGGTCGTACTGACATGTCCCACCTACAGTGAGTCAGACAGTTATAGAGTTTATGTTTACAGGTCGTACTGACATGTCTCACCCACAGTGAGTCAGACAGTTATAGAGTTTGTTATGTTTGCAGGTCGTACTGACATGTCCTACCTATAGTGAGTCAGGCTTCAGACAGTTATAGAGTTTGTTATGTTTACAGGTCGTACTGACATGTCATACCTTCAGTGAATCAGGCTTCAGACAGTTATAAAGTTTGTTATGTTTTCAGGTCATACTGACATGTCCTACCTACAGTTAGTCAGGCTTCAGACAGCTATAGAGTCTATGTTTACAGGTCGTACTGACATGTCCCACCTTACAGTGAGTCAGACAGTTATAGAGTTTGTTATGTTTGCAGGTCGTACTGACATGTCCCACCTACAATGATTCAGGCTTCAGACAGTTATAGAGTTTGTTATGTTTGCAGGTCGTACTGACATGTCCCACCTACAGTGAATCAGGCTTCAGACAGGCATTGAAGGAACGCAGCTTTCCTCAACCTGAGGAAGAGGATGACAGCCAACCTCCAGTGGACCCAGAGGAAGCTGACGAGGAATTTTATCACAGCGACCACCTTTGATGGTCATCTCTGACATGATACCCCATATATTGTTTGTCTGCGAGATGACCTGTTATGTCGGCTGATTTTACACAGTTGTCACTGTGTAAATTACATTTTCGTTACTTGCCGTTGATCTTTCTATGCACATCTCTGAAAAACTGACTTCTGCCAGTTTATACATTATCATTATAAAAAGAAGAAGACATTTTTTTGTATGAAAAATAATTGGATATTATAAAAGACACATTATTTAGCACACATTGTATACCAGTTGACTTGACTCTTTCATATCTTGATTGTCACGAGAAGCTGACTGATTGTTCCTCTGTCCACAAGAAACTACAGTAACATTGCTAATTTTAAGTTTTGATATTTTTTACTAATTCATTGTCTGTGCATGTTTTGATCCATTTATAGCAACTTTACTATCTTACTACAGCTATGTATGACATACTTGGTAATGGTGAATTTAAGTGGAAACATTTTGTTGGAACAAAAATCAGACACACACGTTATTGATTTTAAAAATTCAAACAAATAATTTGAAACACATGGCAACTTCAGCATGTTGACATTGTTAATGGTATTCCATAAATATATAGCTTGGGCAGAAAGGACCCACAATAATAATAATATTTAATACATGAATATACTGGGCCCATCACCATGTTATTGCAAAACATCCCTCTCACTGCACTGTATTCATATCTGGAATGTAATTATTGTTGAGCTAGAGTATGCATGTATATGTGTGTGTGTGTGTGTGAACGTTTTCCTCCTAGACAGTTTGCATCTCTAGGGCCAAACTTTCTGAGTTTTATCAACAACCCCCCAGAAGAGACCTAGAATGTTCTTTACATTGATATCATTAAAACATGCATTCAAATTACACTACGTATTAACATTAATTATTTTGCTCTTGTCAGATCATCCCCAAGTTCTCACAATTATTTTTAATGGATTTTCATGGATGTATTAAGTGCATGTTAGGAGGCTATGTTAGCACCACAGCAGTTTACAAATATTACACACAATTACTCAAGTAAAAACCACATACTGAGATACACCTAGACTGATTCCAATGAGAGCTGATAGCATTAGACAGTGATCATTATGCCACAACAACACAACAAGGTGTCCTACAACTATAATTAATCTTTGTCAGGTATTTGTTTTACAAATTTGGTTAGGTTCAATACATGCACAGGTAATTACAAATGGTAGGCACAAATACTATCATGGAGTCATGCTTAATTTCATTCTTTTTTATAAACAATAAAACCTACCTGGTATATCTAGGACCATGCAATATGCTAGTTTGTTTCTACAAATTAACTATTTTGTTTTGGTAATGATTGAAGAAAGAATTAAATGATTTTTCAAACTTATATATATTACATATAAACAGTATGTATATACTGTCTGTACCCTTACCCGGAAACAGCCAGGGGTGGTAATTATTAGTAGGTTGTTGGCTGAATCACTTGTACTCTGTCCCACTTTGTGGTTAAGAGTGTGGGAACCATCCAACTTCAAAGGTATTTGTACATAGGGACATCTGCCTCCCCAATAAGTGGCAGTTACAGCTGTTTACTAGTTTGTTGACTGTAGCGAATATAAATTGCGAACAATGTTTCAGACATTAAATGCAATTTCTCGGGCAGCTTACCTACAAAATATATTGTATTAAGAACATTATATTAAAGAATATCAAAATGAACAAGACACCCTCGGTATGAACTACCGCTATTCACCCTCTTCAGATTTCAACAACAACAGACCTGGTTCGTTAAGGGATCAATCGAGGAAGAAATTTTAAGAGTTACCGATATGAATTTTGTATATTTGTTAAATTGTGTTGGTGATGTGATGAATTGTTTTACTATGATAGAAAGCTATTTTAATTTGGCCACTAATTGGACATTGAAATGTAGTCTGACCCCATGTAGGGAGGGCGGACGACGACTGCGTCACCTAGCGGTTACTGGTAAATCGAAACGCTTGTTGCGCCACCTTTTGGAAGAGATCCGTGCTGCCTCTCGCGAGACTTCGCGGCGGAAGTGTGTTTCAGAAACTTTAAAAATGATAAAATCAGGTCGTTGCTGGAGCGAACGTTGACATTTAATTATTTAATGAAGTCTTGAATCTGTTCATGACAGACACTCGCTGAGATCGCCAGTAATTGGGTACGTTTTACGCCATCAAAGTCTAGATGATGATGCATCTGCGATGTGCGAACAGCATTATCATGATTATGTTACGTTTCATCGTCATGCATGTTGAAAATTGTGAATGCGCGTGTTGGTGATGGTTTTAGGACAATAGAACTGTATAATCTTCCATAAATTTACATTACCAAGGGTCTAACCTTATTCGCTAGGTGAACTGACAGTCGCCATTTCTGCAAACAATTCCCGTACATGGCTTGTAAGGAAGTGTTGGCTGTAAAAACATGCAGTTCTTGCTGCAAAGGAATGTCAAAGTGATGCACCATTGCCATTGGCTAATAATGAGATGTCATGAGTTACGTCACGTTTTTCTTCAAGTTATGGTATAAGTAACTTTGAGCCAGTTCAACTTAGCGACAACCATCGACCAGTGGTTAGAGAGTAGAAGTTGTCATGCATCATTGCATGTGCACACTGCACACTCTTCTGAGTAATCGAACCCGAACAAGAATTAGGCGTTGCTGGTGGTTTCAAAGCCACAGCAATCGTGGCATATAGTATATATACCGGTGTGCTAATGTCCCTAAATCATAAATGTGATATCAGTAACACTAATCTTCTTCCGTTAAGTGGCCACAATCAATATATGATTATTCTATATATATATATACTAATATCAGTGGTTATGGTGTCAGAACAACTTGGTCCACGGACAACTCGGCCCCCACCGTGTGATAGCTCGGTCCCCGTGTTTGGACTGATCAGGGTTTTGTCAAATTGTATCAGTTGTGTAGATTATCGAGGAAAATGGTCGGAATGCACCAGTCAGAATGCAACTGCCTAGTCGCAATGGGGTGGTCGAAATGCACCACCTTTGGTCGGAATGCCCCGCTTTGGTCTCTGTTTGTTTGTTCCCCCCCGGGCAATGCCAGGTAACTCGGCTAGTATAATGACTTCTTTCAGTATCATCCACGCGTCTTAGCGTGTATATTACTTTATATTGTTGTCAACTGGGATACTGCTTATGGATTTTGAGATTGACCAATCCTTTTGTTTTGATGCGCCTCTGAGCTTGGTTTCCAAGGATTTAGGCGCAATAGAAGTTAAGACCTCCGTGATGTATACATATATATTATTAATGTTATTTTTATTAATGGATCGTTGCATGTGTTTGTGCTGATTCGTTCGCTACACGTAAAACATAAGAACATTGCTGGATTGTTTTCCCATGTAAAATTACACTGTTAAATTCTACACACACAGAATGTCTGAAGAGATGTAGGGTGAAATCAGGATGACCATTTTATTAATTAAACACATACATTCATAGGCCATATTGTCACTTTCGTGACTACATCAAATGTAATAATGTTGGAGGGAATAAAGTAGCCTGTAACATTGACACTGCTCCGGTTATTTTTTTATTTCGTTCCGATCGCAACGATTCGATTACGAGAATTAGTAGTGGTTGGGAGAAAGACGGGACTCTGTGCAAATAATATGCTGACAATTAACATAGTAGTATGTTCATATATCTGGCGCCTGCAAACCTACACTACTTAATTGAACATTAGTTACATCTTACATATCTGATCTATTATAGCAACTTAATTCACACACTACACGTGAAATTATGATTACGTTGTTTACATAGTTATTGTGGGGTTGACCAGTTCACTCAATAAGTACTTATTTTGTTCTAGTTTAAATCAACTGGTTACAGCATTGGTTGGCTCCGCTGTCAGCCTGGAATTGAATGTCATTTCAACGTCTGTTATGTTTGTTTGATTATGTTTGTATGTATGATTTACACTCTGTCTGTCTGTCTCTTTCTCTCTCTCTCTCTCTCTCACCCCCTTTCGTTTTCTCTCTCTCCTCTGTCTCAGTCTCTGTCCCTATGTACGCCCGTCTGCCTGCCTCTCTATCGCTCTCTCCCACCCCTTTCTTTTTTCTCTCTCTCATCTTTCTGTCCCTACTATGTCTGTATCTCTGTCTCTCTGTTTCTGTCTCTCCTTTCTCTTCTCCATCTGTACCTCACCCCCTCTCTTTGTCTCTCTCTGGCTAATGTGTGTCTCGAATAATGTCATGTACTGGTTCATATGAAGCCTGTCTGTCTGCTTTCTTGGTATTCAGAATGTAATGTGTAATTGACACGCAAGATCTGCTCAGTTCCTAACTTCTATTCAAAGCATTCAAAAAGGACTTAGTAAGAACTGGATTACCCAGGTAGGTCTTCATGTCATCAAAGTCAAATGGAAGCCAACTTCAGCTAAATGCTGCTAATGTCAGAAGTGTTGTTTGAATGCACTTTGTACAATGGCTCTTTTCAAACAAAAAGGTATAGATGAAACAATACAAGGGTATTAAGCCAATTGCTATGGCCTCCAAATCAAAGGACAGCTAGACAATGTGTAACAATCTTCTCACTAAAACAAAGCAGGAGGAGAGAAACCAATTACACAAGCCTCTAAATATTCTTGACACACACATGCCACTATTCTCACTGTTGTTGTTGTCAGCACATTAAAATTAAAAGGTAATCATTTCAGTGTAATTTAATAATGAATGTCTACTGTTGTATAAGAAGATAAAACCTTCGATTAATAATATAATACAAAAATGTAAACATGTATTAAAACATAACTACGATATATATATAAATAATATATACAATATTAATCATAAAATAATAAAGGTATATATATAGTCAAGTCAACATCAATTAAATGTCATTGATGTCCAAAGCTTCATTTTTAATGTACTTTGTACAATGCCGTTATTCAAACAAAAACGACCTGCTCAATGAAACTGGCAGAGTAGCTAGCCAATTAGTATGGGCACACATCTAAAACAGCCTACATAAAAGATCTGCTCAACAACAACACACAGGATGCCTATTAGGCTATTACTATATGAATTCTACACATCGAACGACAGTGTAATCGATATTTCTTGATATGTTTTGTAATACAATCATACACTGTCTATATGAAGACAAAACATAGTTTACTTTGCTCAACAAAACATGTTCTATATATGCATAGGTTTGACAATATTAAAATCAGTGGGGCATTCCTACTAAAAGTGGTGCATTGCGACCAGACCATTGGAGCATTCCGACCATGCGGTTGGAGCATTCTGATTAGGTTTTGTGCATTCAGGCAGTGGGGCATTCCAACCATGATTCGTTATCGATTGTCCTTTTTGTCATGGTGGAGATGTCACTCTGCTTTAGAGGTGAAATGAGCATAACATTTATATTTACCGTAAATTTCTGTGTACAATACGCACCCTGACTTTTGACATCAATCACCAATTTCCCCGCTTCTAATATTTTGCTTGAACCCATGAATCTGTCTCAGAATCGTAAACATGTCACCTATGCAAGTTATGGCATTGCTGCCGGCTTGTCGCTCGCTAGTGACTAGTATATATACATGGTGTGTAAGCACTACGACTACGTAACTTGTGTTGTAGCTTGACGATTGATCAACTGGTTAAATCAGCGCTAGCTAGAACTTTTAAGTTAACACCAAGTTCTATTCTGAAATGCTACATGCAAACCTGGTACTTTCAACAGCGAAGCATACATGCGCTACATTCGTCTTTATTTACATTCACAACATTTGCATTCACAACTTTAAACATGGATTCACACTTTTTTTTTATAGATTTAACAAGATTGCCATCCAGAAAATTACTCTGGATGACAGGTGGACAAGGAAGCCTTTTGGCTTATCGAGAGTCCAATACTTTTTATCTACATGTATCCCGCCTTTTTTAGGTGTGTGTCGATTTTATTTTTAAACATATTCACGCTACTAGCACCAACACAATCAGGAGATAATCTGTTCCATTCATTTACAGTCCTTTGTGAGAATGAGAACTTTCTTATATCTAATCTACACTGCTCCTTTACTAATGTAGCTTCATGTCCTCTGGTCCTTCTATCTTTCTTAACTGAGAAAAAAAATTTCTATCAATATTTTCATAACCATTCAATATTTTAAACACTTCTATGTGATCTCCTTTCAATCTCCTGGTCTCTAGTGTTGTTAAACCACATTCTTTTAGGCGTATTTCGTAACTAAGATCCCTCAGATTTGGTATCATTTTAGTCGCTCTCCTCTGTACTCTTTCTAGCATATCTATGTCCTTCTTGCGATATGGCCTCCATGCTTGTATACAATATTCTAAATGAGGCCTCACTATTGTTTTGTACAGCGGTACTATTAATTCTTTTTTCTTATACGCTATATTTCGCCTAATTAATCCAAGGATTTGATTTCCCTTTGACGCTGCAATTCCGCACTGCTCTGAAACCTTCATATCAGCACTAATGGTTAACCCTAAGTCCTTTTCTTTTACAGTAGTACTTAGAACAGTACCCCCCATTTTATATTTTACCTCTTCATTCCCATGACCTGTGTGGAGGCATTTACATTTCCCAAAATTGAACAGCATTTGCCACTTTTCAGACCATTTGATCAACCTATCAAGATCATCTTGTAAATGCTGTCTGTCTCCATCACTTTTAATCCTTCTAAACACTTTTGTATCATCCGCAAATTTTAACACCTTGCTTGTTATATCATCGTCCAAATCGTTGATATATATTAAGAATAATATAGGTCCTAGTACTGATCCCTGTGGTACCCCACTCAATACCGATTTCCAGTTTGAAGCCTCCCCATCAACTACTACACGTTGTCTTCTGTCATTCAGCCATTTTTCTATCCAGTTTATTATACCATTTCCTATGCCATGGGCCTTTAGCTTAAGGAGTAATCTTTGATGTGGTACTTTGTCGAAAGCTTTTGAAAATCTAAATAGATGATATCTACTGGTGATCCCTCATCTACCCACCTAGTGATGTCTTCCAAAAAACATAACATATTTGTTAAGCATGACCTCGCTTTTAAAAACCCATGTTGAGATGGGTTTATCAAGTTATGTTTAACAAGAAAATCCACCATGTGATCTTTAATTAGTCTTTCTAATAATTTGCAAATCACTGATGTTAAACTCACTGGTCTATAGTTCTCTGACTTGTTTCTCGAACCTTTTTTAAATAACGGTATAATGTTTGCCTCTTTCCATTCTAAAGGAACCACTCCCTCTTCTAATGACAAATTGAAAACTGTTGCAAGCGTTCGCTAATTTGTTCTACAATTTCCAATAGTAGTTTGGGCGAATCCGTCCACTCCAGGTGATTTATTATCCTTCATAGCCCTTATTTTCTTAGCTACCATTTCCAGGTTACAACTAACTGTCCTAAATAGTCTGAATCTGCCTCCTTGAACTTAGCCTCTGGTACTGGCAGTGAACTAATATCTTCCCCTGGTAAACACTGAACTAAAATACTCATTCAGGTCTTCTGCCATTAAGAATCCTTCTGATATTACATTTCCAGCACTATCTTCTAGAGAACCGACCTTATCCTGAACTTTCTGTTTGTTTCGAATATATGCATAAAAACTGTTACTGTCATGTTTTATATTACTAGCAAATTTTTTTTCATAGCTTCTCTTTGAATTTCTAATTTCAGCTGTAGCTTGATTAAGTGCTTCTTTATAAATGTTGTAGTCTTCATCATTTCCAGTACATCTATATGACTTCCACATCATTTGTTTATACTTAATTTTTCTAATGGCTTCTTTCGATAAGTGTTTCTTTTTAGACCGTTTCCCTTGTTTTTTGAAAGGTAAAAATTTATCGACTATGCACTTAATTTCACTATTTAAGATATTCCAGCATTCGGTTGCTGTCTTATTCTTCAGTGTGTTATTCCAGTCTATCTTTGCTAAATATTTCCTCATGTCCTTATACCTTCCTTTGTGGAAATTTCTCCTATACTGCTTTTTACTATTCCTTTCTGATTTTACGTTGATGGTAAAATGTATCTGGTTGTGATCGCTACTCCCCAGTGGCTCACATATCTTGACATTGTCAACTAATTCATTCTGTGAGGACAAAACTATGTCTAACACATTCTCACCCCTGGTTGGCTCTAGCACATGTTGAGAAAAGAAGCTGTCTTGTACTAAAACTAAAACTTGTGGTCCTCACTCCCCATACTCTGTAGAGATTTCCATTGTATATGCTCATGGTTAAAGTCCCCCATAATAATACAGTTCCGTTTGCTTACTTCCCTTATAGCGTTTTGTATTTTTTCATTCTCTTCTATGCTTATGTTTGGACTTCGATAAACTAACCCAACTGTTAACGTTGAGTTTCCTGTAACTATGTTACACCAAACAGCTTCTTCGCAATCTGCTTCTCTTTCTAATTTTATTTCATAAGCCTGGATAGATTCTTTAATATATAAAATAACTCCACCTCCCTTTCTTCCTATTCTATCTTTCCTAAACATTACATATCCTGTTAGTCCCAATTCGGCATCTGATATATCAGTGGTGGCCCACGATTCGGTTATACCTATTATGTGAGGGTCAATATCTTCTACCATAATGTTTAGTTCACTTCTTTTGTTTACTATGCTCCTTGCATTTAAACAAATGCATTTATATCCTATACTTGTTGACACTCGACCCAAGACTCGGGCACCATTCACATGATTCAGGAACACCAATCATAATCATAGCGGGACGCTTCCCAGGCTGCACTTCCCGGTATCGTTCGCTTCCCGCTCATTGGTGTTATTTGCGATGTCAGACATCCGGGCTCTCGTCTTTGTCATTTCTCGTTGCTAGTTTAGGGCTAGAGAGGTGGTTACGGGAGTGTGATTCTTTAATTTTGTCTGCGTTGCTGCGGTGGTTTACGTGATTGTGACATGCCGACTTTTATAATATTACTAGTTTCCAGCAGCATTATCCTAGTCTGCAAACATTGATAAATTGGTCAGAGAAAATTTTGGTTATGCTTAGCACCCTGACTTTTTAGTTAAAAGTGAAGAAAAAAATGCGTATTATACACGGAAATTTACTGTAACCATATTATGCAGAATCACACAGATTATGTTTAATATATGTATTTACAACGTCTATATGCATAACTTTATCATATTGTTTTATTTTTTATTAATAATAATGATACGCACAACAGACAGATTTGTGCAAGTCAACCATTCAGTAGTTTTACTGTCTCTGTCATTTTAAAAGTGATTAATGTGTGAAAGGACAATTGTTTCACTGGCTTGCTAGCTGCTCAGTCATTGTTTCACTGAGCAGATACTTCTGAAGGGAATTCAGTTGGTTGTCTTCTTGTGCATAAAGTTAGTGTAAATGTGTGAAGGGATACAATGGGGTAACTGGCTGCTCAGTCATTGTTTCATTGAGCAGATACTTCTGAAGGGAATTCATTTGGTTGTCTTCTTGTGCATAAAGTTAGTGTAAATGTGTGAAGGGATACAATGGGGTAACTGGCTTGTTGCTCATCATTGTTTCACTGAGCAGATACTTCTGAAGGGAATTCAGTTGGTTGTCTTCTTGTGCATAAAGTTAGTGTAAATGTGTGAAGGGATACAATGGGGTAACTGGCTTGTTGCTCATCATTGTTTCACTGAGCAGATACTTCTGAAGGGAATTCAGTTGGTTGTCTTCTTGTGCATAAAGTTAGTGTAAATGTGTGAAGGGATACAATGGGGTAACTGGCTTGTTGCTCATCATTGTTTCACTGAGCAGATACTTCTGAAGGGAATTCATTTGGTTGTCTTCTTGTGCATAAAGTTAGTGTAAATGTGTGAAGGGATACAATGGGGTAACTGGCTACTCATCATTGTTTCACTGAGCAGATACTTCTGAAGGGAATTCAGTTGGTTGTCTTCTTGTGCATAAAGTTAGTGTAAATGTGTGAAGGGATACAATGGGGTAACTGGCTGCTCAGTCATTGTTTCATTGAGCAGATACTTCTGAAGGGAATTCATTTGGTTGTCTTCTTGTGCATAAAGTTAGTGTAAATGTGTGAAGGGATACAATGGGGTAACTGGCTTGTTGCTCATCATTGTTTCACTGAGCAGATACTTCTGAAGGGAATTCAGTTGGTTGTCTTCTTGTGCATAAAGTTAGTGTAAATGTGTGAAGGGATACAATGGGGTAACTGGCTGCTCAGTCATTGTTTCACTGAGCAGATACTTCTGAAGGGAATTCAGTTGGTTGTCTTCTTGTGCATAAAGTTAGTGTAAATGTGTGAAGGGATACAATGGGGTAACTGGCTTGTTGCTCATCATTGTTTTATTGAGCAGATACTTCTGAAGGGAATTCAGTTGGTTGTCTTCTTGTGCATAAAGTTAGTGTAAATGTGTGAAGGGATACAATGGGGTAACTGGCTTGTTGCTCATCATTGTTTCATTGAGCAGATACTTCTGAAGGGAATTCATTTGGTTGTCTTCTTGTGCATAAAGTTAGTGTAAATGTGTGAAGGGATACAATGGGGTAACTGGCTGGCTGCTCATCATTGTTTCATTGAGCAGATACTTCTGAAGGGAATTCATTTGGTTGTCTTCTTGTGCATAAAGTTAGTGTAAATGTGTGAAGGGATACAATGGGGTAACTGGCTTGTTGCTCATCATTGTTTCACTGAGCAGATACTTCTGAAGGGAATTCAGTTGGTTGTCTTCTTGTGCATAAAGTTAGTGTAAATGTGTGAAGGGATACAATGGGGTAACTGGCTGCTCATCATTGTTTCATTGAGCAGATACTTCTGAAGGGAATTCAGTTGGTTGTCTTCTTGTGCATAAAGTTAGTGTAAATGTGTGAAGGGATACAATGGGGTAACTGGCTTGGCTGCTCATCATTGTTTCACTGAGCAGATACTTCTGAAGGGAATTCAGTTGGTTGTCTTCTTGTGCATAAAGTTAGTGTAAATGTGTGAAGGGATACAATGGGGTAACTGGCTGCTCATCATTGTTTCATTGAGCAGATACTTCTGAAGGGAATTCAGTTGGTTGTCTTCTTGTGCATAAAGTTAGTGTAAATGTGTGAAGGGATACAATTGGGTAACTGGCTTGTTGCTCATCATTGTTTTATTGAGCAGATACTTCTGAAGGGAATTCAGTTGGTTGTCTTCTTGTGCATAAAGTTAGTGTAAATGTGTGAAGGGATACAATGGGGTAACTGGCTTGTTGCTCATCATTGTTTCATTGAGCAGATACTTCTGAAGGGAATTCAGTTGGTTGTCTTCTTGTGCATAAAGTTAGTGTAAATGTGTGAAGGGATACAATGGGGTAACTGGCTTGTTGCTCATCATTGTTTTATTGAGCAGATACTTCTGAAGGGAATTCAGTTGGTTGTCTTCTTGTGCATAAAGTTAGTGTAAATGTGTGAAGGGATACAATGGGGTAACTGGCTTGTTGCTCATCATTGTTTCATTGAGCAGATACTTCTGAAGGGAATTCAGTTGGTTGTCTTCTTGTGCATAAAGTTAGTGTAAATGTGTGAAGGGATACAATGGGGTAACTGGCTGGCTGCTCATCATTGTTTCATTGAGCAGATACTTCTGAAGGGAATTCATTTGGTTGTCTTCTTGTGCATAAAGTTAGTGTAAATGTGTGAAGGGATACAATGGGGTAACTGGCTTGTTGCTCATCATTGTTTCACTGAGCAGATACTTCTGAAGGGAATTCATTTGGTTGTCTTCTTGTGCATAAAGTTAGTGTAAATGTGTGAAGGGATACAATGGGGTAACTGGCTACTCATCATTGTTTCACTGAGCAGATACTTCTGAAGGGAATTCAGTTGGTTGTCTTCTTGTGCATAAAGTTAGTGTAAATGTGTGAAGGGATACAATGGGGTAACTGGCTGGCTGCTCATCATTGTTTCATTGAGCAGATACTTCTGAAGGGAATTCATTTGGTTGTCTTCTTGTGCATAAAGTTAGTGTAAATGTGTGAAGGGATACAATGGGGTAACTGGCTGCTCATCATTGTTTCACTGAGCAGATACTTCTGAAGGGAATTCAGTTGGTTGTCTTCTTGTGCATAAAGTTAGTGTAAATGTGTGAAGGGATACAATGGGGTAACTGGCTTGTTGCTCATCATTGTTTCACTGAGCAGATACTTCTGAAGGGAATTCAGTTGGTTGTCTTCTTGTGCATAGAGTTAGTGTAAATGTGTGAAGGGATACAATGGGGTAACTGGCTGCTCATCATTGTTTCATTGAGCAGATACTTCTGAAGGGAATTCATTTGGTTGTTTTCTTGTGCATAAAGTTAGTGTAAATGTGTGAAGGGATACAATGGGGTAACTGGCTGCTCATCATTGTTTCATTGAGCAGATACTTCTGAAGGGAATTCAGTTGGTTGTCTTCTTGTGCATAAAGTTAGTGTAAATGTGTGAAGGGATACAATGGGGTAACTGGCTGGCTGCTCATCATTGTTTCACTGAGCAGATACTTCTGAAGGGAATTCAGTTGGTTGTCTTCTTGTGCATAAAGTTAGTGTAAATGTGTGAAGGGATACAATGGGGTAACTGGCTGCTCATCATTGTTTCATTGAGCAGATACTTCTGAAGGGAATTCAGTTGGTTGTCTTCTTGTGCATAAAGTTAGTGTAAATGTGTGAAAAGGGATACAATGGGTAGCTTGTGGCTGCTCATCATTGTTTTCATTGAGCAGATACTTCTGAAGGAATTCATTTGGTTTGTCTTCTTGTGCATAAAGTTAGTGTAAATGTGAAGGGATACAATGGGGTAACTGGCTGCTCATCATTGTTTCACTGAGCAGATACTTCTATGGGAATTCAGTTGGATTGTCTTCTTGTGCATAAAGTTAGTGTAAATGTGTGAAGGGATACAATGGGGTAACTGGCTGCTCATCATTGTTTCACTGAGCAGATACTTCTGAGGGAATTCAGTTGGTTGTCTTCTTGTGCATAAAGTTAGTGTAAATGTGTGAAGGGATACAATGGGGTAACTGGCTGCTCATCATTGTTTCATTGAGCAGATACTTCTGAAGGGAATTCATTTGGTTGTCTTCTTGTGCATAAAGTTAGTGTAAATGTGTGAAGGGATACAATGGGGTAACTGGCTGGCTGCTCATCATTGTTTTATTGAGCAGATACTTCTGAAGGGAATTCAGTTGGTTGTCTTCTTGTGCATAAAGTTAGTGTAAATGTGTGAAGGGATACAATGGGGTAACTGGCTGGCTGCTCATCATTGTTTCATTGAGCAGATACTTCTGAAGGGAATTCATTTGGTTGTCTTCTTGTGCATAAAGTTAGTGTAAATGTGTGAAGGGATACAATGGGGTAACTGGCTTGTTGCTCATCATTGTTTCACTGAGCAGATACTTCTGAAGGGAATTCATTTGGTTGTCTTCTTGTGCATAAAGTTAGTGTAAATGTGTGAAGGGATACAATGGGGTAACTGGCTGGCTGCTCATCATTGTTTCATTGAGCAGATACTTCTGAAGGGAATTCAGTTGGTTGTCTTCTTGTGCATAAAGTTAGTGTAAATGTGTGAAGGGATACAATTGGGTAACTGGCTTGTTGCTCATCATTGTTTTATTGAGCAGATACTTCTGAAGGGAATTCAGTTGGTTGTCTTCTTGTGCATAAAGTTAGTGTAAATGTGTGAAGGGATACAATTGGGTAACTGGCTTGTTGCTCATCATTGTTTTATTGAGCAGATACTTCTGAAGGGAATTCAGTTGGTTGTCTTCTTGTGCATAAAGTTAGTGTAAATGTGTGAAGGGATACAATTGGGTAACTGGCTTGTTGCTCATCATTGTTTTATTGAGCAGATACTTCTGAAGGGAATTCAGTTGGTTGTCTTCTTGTGCATAAAGTTAGTGTAAATGTGTGAAGGGATACAATTGGGTAACTGGCTTGTTGCTCATCATTGTTTTATTGAGCAGATACTTCTAGAGAATTCATTTGTGGTTGTTTTCTTGTGCATAAAGTTAGATTGTAAATGTGTGAAGGGGATACAATGGGGTAACTGGCTGCTCATCATTGTTTCATTGAGCAGATACTTCTGAAGAATTCAGTTGGTTGTCTTCTTGTGCATAAAGTTAGTGTAAATGTGTGGAAGGGGATACAGTAGAATTAACTGGCTGGCTACTCATCATTGTTTCACTGAGCAGATACTTCTGAAGGGAATTCAGTTGGTTGTCTTCTTGTGCATAAAGTTAGTGTAAATGTGTGAAGGGATACAATGGGGTAACTGGCTGCTCATCATTGTTTCATTGAGCAGATACTTCTGAAGGGAATTCAGTTGGTTGTCTTCTTGTGCATAAAGTTAGTGTAAATGTGTGAAGGGATACAATGAGGTAACTGGCTGCCTCATCATTGTTTTCATTGAGCAGATACTTCACAGAGGAATTCACATTGGTTGTCTTCTTGTGCATAAAAGTTAGTGTAAATGTGTGAAGGGATACAATGGGGTAACTGGCTGCTCATCATTGTTTCATTGAGCAGATACTTCTGAAGGGAATTCAGTTGAGTTTGTCTTCTTGTGCATAAAGTTAGTGTAAATGTGTGAAGGGATACAATGGGGGTAGCAGCTTGTTGCTCTATGGTATTGTTTCACTGAGCAGATACCTCCTGAAGAATTCAGTTGGTTGTCTTCTTATTGCATAAAGTTAGTGTAAATGTGTGAGAAAGGGATACAATGGGAGTAACTGGCTGCTCATCATTGTTTCATTGAGCAGATACTTCTGAAGGGAATTCATTTGGTTGTCTTCTTGTGCATAAAGTTAGTGTAAATGTGTGAAGGGATACAATGGGGTAACTGGCTGCTCATCATTGTTTCACTGAGCAGATACTTCTGGAGGGAATTCAGTTGGTTGTCTTCTTGTGCATAAAGTTAGTGTAAATGTGTGAAGGGATACAATGGGGTAACTGGCTGCTCATCATTGTTTCATTGAGCAGATACTTCTGAAGGGAATTCATTTGGTTGTCTTCTTGTGCATAAAGTTAGTGTAAATGTGTGAAGGGATACAATGGGGTAACTGGCTGGCTGCTCATCATTGTTTTATTGAGCAGATACTTCTGAAGGAATTCAGTTGGTTGTCTTCTTATTGCATAAAAGTTAGTGTAAATGTGTGAAGGGATACAATGGGGTAGCAGCTGGCTGCTCATCATTGTTTCATTGAGCAGATACTTCTAGAGGAATTCAGTTGGTTGTCTTCTTGTGCATAAAGTTAGATTAATAAATGTGTGAAGGGATACAATGGAGATTAACTGGCTTGTGCTCATCATTGTTTTATTGAGCAGATACTTCCTGAGAATTCATTTTGGTTGTCTTCTTGTGCATAAGTTAGTGTAAATGTGTGAAAGGGATACAATGGGGTAACTGTGTGGCTGCTCAGTCATTGTTTCACTGAGCAGATACTTCTGAAGGGAATTCAGTTGGTTGTCTTCTTGTGCATAAAGTTAGTGTAAATGTGTGAAGGGATACAATGGGGTAACTGGCTGCTCAGTCATTGTTTCATTGAGCAGATACTTCTGAAGGGAATTCAGTTGGTTGTCTTCTTGTGCATAAAGTTAGTGTAAATGTGTGAAGGGATACAATGGGGTAACTGGCTTGTTGCTCATCATTGTTTCATTGAGCAGATACTTCTGAAGGGAATTCAGTTGGTTGTCTTCTTGTGCATAAAGTTAGTGTAAATGTGTGAAGGGATACAATGGGGTAACTGGCTTGTTGCTCATCATTGTTTCATTGAGCAGATACTTCTGAAGGGAATTCAGTTGGTTGTCTTCTTGTGCATAAAGTTAGTGTAAATGTGTGAAGGGATACAATGGGGTAACTGGCTTGTTGCTCATCATTGTTTCATTGAGCAGATACTTCTGAAGGGAATTCATTTGGTTGTCTTCTTGTGCATAAAGTTAGTGTAAATGTGTGAAGGGATACAATGGGGTAACTGGCTTGTTGCTCATCATTGTTTCATTGAGCAGATACTTCTGAAGGGAATTCAGTTGGTTGTCTTCTTGTGCATAAAGTTAGTGTAAATGTGTGAAGGGATACAATGGGGTAACTGGCTGCTCATCATTGTTTCATTGAGCAGATACTTCTGAAGGGAATTCAGTTGGTTGTCTTCTTGTGTATAAAGTTAGTGTAAATGTGTGAAGGGATACAATGGGGTAACTGGCTGCTCAGTCATTGTTTCATTGAGCAGATACTTCTGAAGGGAATTCAGTTGGTTGTCTTCTTGTGCATAAAGTTAGTGTAAATGTGTGAAGGGATACAATTGGGTAACTGGCTTGTTGCTCATCATTGTTTCATTGAGCAGATACTTCTGAAGGGAATTCATTTGGTTGTCTTCTTGTGCATAAAGTTAGTGTAAATGTGTGAAGGGATACAATGGGGTAACTGGCTGGCTGCTCATCATTGTTTCACTGAGCAGATACTTCTGAAGGGAATTCAGTTGGTTGTCTTCTTGTGCATAAAGTTAGTGTAAATGTGTGAAGGGATACAATGGGGTAACTGGCTACTCATCATTGTTTCATTGAGCAGATACTTCTGAAGGGAATTCAGTTGGTTGTCTTCTTGTGCATAAAGTTAGTGTAAATGTGTGAAGGGATACAATGGGGTAACTGGCTACTCATCATTGTTTCACTGAACAGATACTTCTGAAGGGAATTCAGTTGGTTGTCTTCTTGTGCATAAAGTTAGTGTAAATGTGTGAAGGGATACAATGGGGTAACTGGCTACTCATCATTGTTTCACTGAGCAGATACTTCTGAAGGGAATTCAGTTGGTTGTCTTCTTGTGCATAAAGTTAGTGTAAATGTGTGAAGGGATACAATGGGGTAACTGGCTGGCTGCTCATCATTGTTTCATTGAGCAGATACTTCTGAAGGGAATTCATTTGGTTGTCTTCTTGTGCATAAAGTTAGTGTAAATGTGTGAAGGGATACAATGGGGTAACTGGCTGGCTGCTCATCATTGTTTCATTGAGCAGATACTTCTGAAGGGAATTCAGTTGGTTGTCTTCTTGTGCATAAAGTTAGTGTAAATGTGTGAAGGGATACAATGGGGTAACTGGCTGGCTGCTCATCATTGTTTCATTGAGCAGATACTTCTGAAGGGAATTCAGTTGGTTGTCTTCTTGTGCATAAAGTTAGTGTAAATGTGTGAAGGGATACAATGGGGTAACTGGCTTGTTGCTCATCATTGTTTTATTGAGCAGATACTTCTGAAGGGAATTCAGTTGGTTGTCTTCTTGTGCATAAAGTTAGTGTAAATGTGTGAAGGGATACAATGGGGTAACTGGCTGGCTCTCATCATTGTTTCATTGAGCAGATACTTCTGAAGGGAATTCATTTGGTTGTCTTCTTGTGCATAAAGTTAGTGTAAATGTGTGAAGGGATACAATGGGGTAACTGGCTGCTCATCATTGTTTCATTGAGCAGATACTTCTGAAGGGAATTCAGTTGGTTGTCTTCTTGTGCATAAAGTTAGTGTAAATGTGTGAAGGGATACAATGGGGTAACTGGCTGCTCATCATTGTTTCATTGAGCAGATACTTCTGAAGGGAATTCAGTTGGTTGTCTTCTTGTGCATAAAGTTAGTGTAAATGTGTGAAGGGATACAATGGGGTAACTGGCTGCTCATCATTGTTTCACTGAGCAGATACTTCTGAAGGGAATTCAGTTGGTTGTCTTCTTGTGCATAAAGTTAGTGTAAATGTGTGAAGGGATACAATGGGGTAACTGGCTGGCTGCTCATCATTGTTTCATTGAGCAGATACTTCTGAAGGGAATTCATTTGGTTGTCTTCTTGTGCATAAAGTTAGTGTAAATGTGTGAAGGGATACAATGGGGTAACTGGCTGCTCATCATTGTTTCATTGAGCAGATACTTCTGAAGGGAATTCAGTTGGTTGTCTTCTTGTGCATAAAGTTAGTGTAAATGTGTGAAGGGATACAATGGGGTAACTGGCTGCTCATCATTGTTTCATTGAGCAGATACTTCTGAAGGGAATTCAGTTGGTTGTCTTCTTGTGCATAAAGTTAGTGTAAATGTGTGAAGGGATACAATGGGGTAACTGGCTGCTCATCATTGTTTCACTGAGCAGATACTTCTGAAGGGAATTCAGTTGGTTGTCTTCTTGTGCATAAAGTTAGTTGTAAATGTGTGAAGGGATACAATGGGGTAACTGGCTGCTCATCATTGTTTCACTGAGCAGATACTTCTGAAGGGAATTCAGTTGGTTGTCTTCTTGTGCATAAAGTTAGTGTAAATGTGTGAAGGGATACAATGGGGTAACTGGCTGCTCATCATTGTTTCATTGAGCAGATACTTCTGAAGGGAATTCATTTGGTTGTCTTCTTGTGCATAAAGTTAGTGTAAATGTGTGAAGGGATACAATGGGGTAACTGGCTGGCTGCTCATCATTGTTTTATTGAGCAGATACTTCTGAAGGGAATTCAGTTGGTTGTCTTCTTGTGCATAAAGTTAGTGTAAATGTGTGAAGGGATACAATGGGGTAACTGGCTGGCTGCTCATCATTGTTTCATTGAGCAGATACTTCTGAAGGGAATTCAGTTGGTTGTCTTCTTGTGCATAAAGTTAGTGTAAATGTGTGAAGGGATACAATGGGGTAACTGGCTTGTTGCTCATCATTGTTTTATTGAGCAGATACTTCTGAAGGGAATTCATTTGGTTGTCTTCTTGTGCATAAAGTTAGTGTAAATGTGTGAAGGGATACAATGGGGTAACTGGCTGGCTGCTCATCATTGTTTCATTGAGCAGATACTTCTGAAGGGAATTCAGTTGGTTGTCTTCTTGTGCATAAAGTTAGTGTAAATGTGTGAAGGGATACAATGGGGTAACTGGCTTGTTGCTCATCATTGTTTCACTGAGCAGATACTTCTGAAGGGAATTCAGTTGGTTGTCTTCTTGTGCATAAAGTTAGTGTAAATGTGTGAAGGGATACAATGGGGTAACTGGCTGCTCATCATTGTTTCACTGAGCAGATACTTCTGAAGGGAATTCAGTTGGTTGTCTTCTTGTGCATAAAGTTAGTGTAAATGTGTGAAGGGATACAATGGGGTAACTGGCTTGTTGCTCATCATTGTTTCATTGAGCAGATACTTCTGAAGGGAATTCAGTTGGTTGTCTTCTTGTGCATAAAGTTAGTGTAAATGTGTGAAGGGATACAATGGGGTAACTGGCTTGTTGCTCATCATTGTTTCATTGAGCAGATACTTCTGAAGGGAATTCATTTGGTTGTCTTCTTGTGCATAAAGTTAGTGTAAATGTGTGAAGGGATACAATGGGGTAACTGGCTTGTTGCTCATCATTGTTTCATTGAGCAGATACTTCTGAAGGGAATTCAGTTGGTTGTCTTCTTGTGCATAAAGTTAGTGTAAATGTGTGAAGGGATACAATGGGGTAACTGGCTGCTCATCATTGTTTCATTGAGCAGATACTTCTGAAGGGAATTCAGTTGGTTGTCTTCTTGTGTATAAAGTTAGTGTAAATGTGTGAAGGGATACAATGGGGTAACTGGCTGCTCAGTCATTGTTTCATTGAGCAGATACTTCTGAAGGGAATTCAGTTGGTTGTCTTCTTGTGCATAAAGTTAGTGTAAATGTGTGAAGGGATACAATTGGGTAACTGGCTGGCTGCTCATCATTGTTTCATTGAGCAGATACTTCTGAAGGGAATTCATTTGGTTGTCTTCTTGTGCATAAAGTTAGTGTAAATGTGTGAAGGGATACAATGGGGTAACTGGCTGGCTGCTCATCATTGTTTCATTGAGCAGATACTTCTGAAGGGAATTCAGTTGGTTTTCTTCTTGTGCATAAAGTTAGTGTAAATGTGTGAAGGGATACAATGGGGTAACTGGCTGGCTGCTCATCATTGTTTCATTGAGCAGATACTTCTGAAGGGAATTCAGTTGGTTGTCTTCTTGTGCATAAAGTTAGTGTAAATGTGTGAAGGGATACAATGGGGTAACTGGCTTGTTGCTCATCATTGTTTTATTGAGCAGATACTTCTGAAGGGAATTCAGTTGGTTGTCTTCTTGTGCATAAAGTTAGTGTAAATGTGTGAAGGGATACAATGGGGTAACTGGCTGGCTGCTCATCATTGTTTCATTGAGCAGATACTTCTGAAGGGAATTCATTTGGTTGTCTTCTTGTGCATAAAGTTAGTGTAAATGTGTGAAGGGATACAATGGGGTAACTGGCTGGCTGCTCATCATTGTTTCATTGAGCAGATACTTCTGAAGGGAATTCAGTTGGTTGTCTTCTTGTGCATAAAGTTAGTGCAAATGTGTGAAGGGATACAATGGGGTAACTGGCTGCTCATCATTGTTTCATTGAGCAGATACTTCTGAAGGGAATTCAGTTGGTTGTCTTCTTGTGCATAAAGTTAGTGTAAATGTGTGAAGGGATACAATGGGGTAACTGGCTGGCTGCTCATCATTGTTTCATTGAGCAGATACTTCTGAAGGGAATTCATTTGGTTGTCTTCTTGTGCATAAAGTTAGTGTAAATGTGTGAAGGGATACAATGGGGTAACTGGCTGGCTGCTCATCATTGTTTCATTGAGCAGATACTTCTGAAGGGAATTCATTTGGTTGTCTTCTTGTGCATAAAGTTAGTGTAAATGTGTGAAGGGATACAATGGGGTAACTGGCTTGTTGCTCATCATTGTTTCACTGAGCAGATACTTCTGAAGGGGAATTCAGTTGGTTGTCTTCTTGTGCATAAAAGTTAGTGTAAATGTGTGAAGAGACACATTGGGATAACTGGCGTGCTACTCCATCATTGTTTCATTGAGCAGATACTTCTAAAGTGAATTACGTTGTTTGTCATCTTCTTGTGCACAAAGACAGCATTCGTGTGTGAAGAGACACATTGGGATAACTGGCGTGCTACTCCATCATTGTTTCATTGAGCAGATACTTCTAAAGTGAATTACATTGTTTGTCATCTTCTTGTGCACAAAGACAGCATTCGTGTGTGAAGAGACACATTGAGATAACTGGCGTGCTACTCCATCATTGTTTCACTGAGCAGATACTTCTGAGAGACTAAATTTGGGTGTCGCTGCTTGTGCAAGATTTAGTGTAAATGTGTGAAGGGATACAATGGGGTAACTGGCTGCTCATCACATTGTTTCACTGAGCAGATACTTCTGAAGAAATTCAGTTGGATTTGTCTTCTTGTGCATAAAGTTGAAGTGTAAATGTGTGAAGGGATACAATGCGGGGTAACTGGCTGCTCATCATTGTTTCACTGAGCAGATACTTCTGAGAGAAATTCAGTTGGTTGTCTTCTTGTGCATAAAGGATTAGTGTAAATGTGTGAAGGGATACAATGGGGTAACTGGCTGCTCATCATTGTTTCATTGAGCAGATACTTCTGAAGGGAATTCATTTGGTTGTCTTCTTGTGCATAAAGTTAGTGTAAATGTGTGAAGGGATACAATGGGGTAACTGGCTGGCTGCTCATCATTGTTTTATTGAGCAGATACTTCTGAAGGGAATTCAGTTGGTTGTCTTCTTGTGCATAAAGTTAGTGTAAATGTGTGAAGGGATACAATGGGGTAACTGGCTGGCTGCTCATCATTGTTTCATTGAGCAGATACTTCTGAAGGGAATTCAGTTGGTTGTCTTCTTGTGCATAAAGTTAGTGTAAATGTGTGAAGGGATACAATTGGGTAACTGGCTTGTTGCTCATCATTGTTTCATTGAGCAGATACTTCTGAAGGGAATTCAGTTGGTTGTCTTCTTGTGCATAAAGTTAGTGTAAATGTGTGAAGGGATACAATGGGGTAACTGGCTGGCTGCTCATCATTGTTTCATTGAGCAGATACTTCTGAAGGGAATTCAGTTGGTTGTCTTCTTGTGCATAAAGTTAGTGTAAATGTGTGAAGGGATACAATTGGGTAACTGGCTTGTTGCTCATCATTGTTTTATTGAGCAGATACTTCTGAAGGGAATTCAGTTGGTTGTCTTCTTGTGCATAAAGTTAGTGTAAATGTGTGAAGGGATACAATTGGGTAACTGGCTTGTTGCTCATCATTGTTTTATTGAGCAGATACTTCTGAAGGGAATTCAGTTGGTTGTCTTCTTGTGCATAAAGTTAGTGTAAATGTGTGAAGGGATACAATTGGGTAACTGGCTTGTTGCTCATCATTGTTTTATTGAGCAGATACTTCTGAAGGGAATTCAGTTGGTTGTCTTCTTGTGCATAAAGTTAGTGTAAATGTGTGAAGGGATACAATGGGGTAACTGGCTTGTTGCTCATCATTGTTTCATTGAGCAGATACTTCTGAAGGGAATTCATTTGGTTGTCTTCTTGTGCATAAAGTTAGTGTAAATGTGTGAAGGGATACAATGGGGTAACTGGCTTGTTGCTCATCATTGTTTCATTGAGCAGATACTTCTGAAGGGAATTCAGTTGGTTGTCTTCTTGTGCATAAAGTTAGTGTAAATGTGTGAAGGGATACAATGGGGTAACTGGCTGCTCATCATTGTTTCATTGAGCAGATACTTCTGAAGGGAATTCAGTTGGTTGTCTTCTTGTGTATAAAGTTAGTGTAAATGTGTGAAGGGATACAATGGGGTAACTGGCTGCTCAGTCATTGTTTCATTGAGCAGATACTTCTGAAGGGAATTCAGTTGGTTGTCTTCTTGTGCATAAAGTTAGTGTAAATGTGTGAAGGGATACAATTGGGTAACTGGCTTGTTGCTCATCATTGTTTCATTGAGCAGATACTTCTGAAGGGAATTCATTTGGTTGTCTTCTTGTGCATAAAGTTAGTGTAAATGTGTGAAGGGATACAATGGGGTAACTGGCTGGCTGCTCATCATTGTTTCACTGAGCAGATACTTCTGAAGGGAATTCAGTTGGTTGTCTTCTTGTGCATAAAGTTAGTGTAAATGTGTGAAGGGATACAATGGGGTAACTGGCTACTCATCATTGTTTCATTGAGCAGATACTTCTGAAGGGAATTCAGTTGGTTGTCTTCTTGTGCATAAAGTTAGTGTAAATGTGTGAAGGGATACAATGGGGTAACTGGCTACTCATCATTGTTTCACTGAACAGATACTTCTGAAGGGAATTCAGTTGGTTGTCTTCTTGTGCATAAAGTTAGTGTAAATGTGTGAAGGGATACAATGGGGTAACTGGCTACTCATCATTGTTTCACTGAGCAGATACTTCTGAAGGGAATTCAGTTGGTTGTCTTCTTGTGCATAAAGTTAGTGTAAATGTGTGAAGGGATACAATGGGGTAACTGGCTGGCTGCTCATCATTGTTTCATTGAGCAGATACTTCTGAAGGGAATTCATTTGGTTGTCTTCTTGTGCATAAAGTTAGTGTAAATGTGTGAAGGGATACAATGGGGTAACTGGCTGCTCATCATTGTTTCATTGAGCAGATACTTCTGAAGGGAATTCAGTTGGTTGTCTTCTTGTGCATAAAGTTAGTGTAAATGTGTGAAGGGATACAATGGGGTAACTGGCTGGCTGCTCATCATTGTTTCATTGAGCAGATACTTCTGAAGGGAATTCAGTTGGTTGTCTTCTTGTGCATAAAGTTAGTGTAAATGTGTGAAGGGATACAATGGGGTAACTGGCTTGTTGCTCATCATTGTTTTATTAGGCAGATACTTCTAGAAGGGAATTCAGTTGAAAAGTTTGTCTTCTTGTGCATAAAGAAGTTAAGTGTAAGTAATGTGAAGGGATACAATGGGGTAACTGGCTGGCTGCTCATCATTGTTTCATTGAGCAGATGCACTTCTGAGAAGGAATTCATTTAAGTTTGTCTTCTAGCAGTATGCATAAAGTTAAGTATAAATGTGTGAAGGAGGATACAATGAGGGAGTAGCTGGCTGGCTGCTCATCATTGTGTTTAGGTGAGAGCAGGAGGATACTTCCTGAGAAATTCAGTTAGTTGTCTTCTTATTGCATAAAGAGGATTGAGTGCAAATGTGTGAAGGGATACTGAAATGGGAGTAACTGGCTGCTCATCATTATTTCCATTGAGCAGATACTTCACAGAGAATTCAGTTGGTTGTCTTCTTGTGCATAAGAGTTAGTGTAAATGTGTGAGAGAGAAGGGATACAATGGGGTGACTGGCTGCTCATCCCATTTGTTTCATTGAGCAGATGCGCCTACAAGAGGGGGTCCATTTGGTTGTCTTCTTGTGCATAAGGAGACGGTGATTAGCAAACAACCATGAAGGGATACAATGGGGTAACTGGCTTGTTGCTCATCATTGTTTCACTGAGCAGATACTTCTGAAGGGAATTCATTTGGTTGTCTTCTTGTGCATAAAGTTAGTGTAAATGTGTGAAGGGATACAATGGGGTAACTGGCTACTCATCATTGTTTCACTGAGCAGATACTTCTGAAGGGAATTCAGTTGGTTGTCTTCTTGTGCATAAAGTTAGTGTAAATGTGTGAAGGGATACAATGGGGTAACTGGCTGGCTGCTCATCATTGTTTCATTGAGCAGATACTTCTGAAGGGAATTCATTTGGTTGTCTTCTTGTGCATAAAGTTAGTGTAAATGTGTGAAGGGATACAATGGGGTAACTGGCTGCTCATCATTGTTTCATTGAGCAGATACTTCTGAAGGGAATTCATTTGGTTGTCTTCTTGTGCATAAAGTTAGTGTAAATGTGTGAAGGGATACAATGGGGTAACTGGCTGCTCATCATTGTTTCACTGAGCAGATACTTCTGAAGGGAATTCAGTTGGTTGTCTTCTTGTGCATAAAGTTAGTGTAAATGTGTGAAGGGATACAATGGGGTAACTGGCTGCTCATCATTGTTTCATTGAGCAGATACTTCTGAAGGGAATTCAGTTGGTTGTCTTCTTGTGCATAAAGTTAGTGTAAATGTGTGAAGGGATACAATGGGGTAACTGGCTGCTCATCATTGTTTCACTGAGCAGATACTTCTGAAGGGAATTCAGTTGGTTGTCTTCTTGTGCATAAAGTTAGTTGTAAATGTGTGAAGGGATACAATGGGGTAACTGGCTGCTCATCATTGTTTCACTGAGCAGATACTTCTGAAGGGAATTCAGTTGGTTGTCTTCTTGTGCATAAAGTTAGTGTAAATGTGTGAAGGGATACAATGGGGTAACTGGCTGGCTGCTCATCATTGTTTCATTGAGCAGATACTTCTGAAGGGAATTCAGTTGGTTGTCTTCTTGTGCATAAAGTTAGTGTAAATGTGTGAAGGGATACAATTGGGTAACTGGCTTGTTGCTCATCATTGTTTTATTGAGCAGATACTTCTGAAGGGAATTCAGTTGGTTGTCTTCTTGTGCATAAAGTTAGTGTAAATGTGTGAAGGGATACAATTGGGTAACTGGCTTGTTGCTCATCATTGTTTTATTGAGCAGATACTTCTGAAGGGAATTCAGTTGGTTTGTCTTCTTGTACATAAAGTTAGTGTAAATGTGTGAAGGGATACAATGGGGGGTAACTGACTTATCATCATTGTTTCATTGAGCAGATACTTCTGAAAGGAATTCAGTTGGTTGTCTTCTTATTGCATAAAAAGTTAGATGTAAATATTATTGAGAAGAGGGATACAATGGGGTAACTGGCTGCTCATCATTGTTTCACTGAGCAGATACTTCTGAAGGGAATTCAGTTGGTTGTCTTCTTGTGCATAAAGTTAGTGTAAATGTGTGAAGGGATACAATGGGGTAACTGGCTGCTCATCATTGTTTCACTGAGCAGATACTTCTGAAGGGAATTCAGTTGGTTGTCTTCTTGTGCATAAAGTTAGTTGTAAATGTGTGAAGGGATACAATGGGGTAACTGGCTGCTCATCATTGTTTCACTGAGCAGATACTTCTGAAGGGAATTCAGTTGGTTGTCTTCTTGTGCATAAAGTTAGTGTAAATGTGTGAAGGGATACAATGGGGTAACTGGCTGCTCATCATTGTTTCATTGAGCAGATACTTCTGAAGGGAATTCATTTGGTTGTCTTCTTGTGCATAAAGTTAGTGTAAATGTGTGAAGGGATACAATGGGGTAACTGGCTGGCTGCTCATCATTGTTTTATTGAGCAGATACTTCTGAAGGGAATTCAGTTGGTTGTCTTCTTGTGCATAAAGTTAGTGTAAATGTGTGAAGGGATACAATGGGGTAACTGGCTGGCTGCTCATCATTGTTTCATTGAGCAGATACTTCTGAAGGGAATTCAGTTGGTTGTCTTCTTGTGCATAAAGTTAGTGTAAATGTGTGAAGGGATACAATGGGGTAACTGGCTTGTTGCTCATCATTGTTTTATTGAGCAGATACTTCTGAAGGGAATTCATTTGGTTGTCTTCTTGTGCATAAAGTTAGTGTAAATGTGTGAAGGGATACAATGGGGTAACTGGCTGGCTGCTCATCATTGTTTCATTGAGCAGATACTTCTGAAGGGAATTCAGTTGGTTGTCTTCTTGTGCATAAAGTTAGTGTAAATGTGTGAAGGGATACAATGGGGTAACTGGCTTGTTGCTCATCATTGTTTCACTGAGCAGATACTTCTGAAGGGAATTCAGTTGGTTGTCTTCTTGTGCATAAAGTTAGTGTAAATGTGTGAAGGGATACAATGGGGTAACTGGCTGCTCATCATTGTTTCATTGAGCAGATACTTCTGAAGGGAATTCAGTTGGTTGTCTTCTTGTGCATAAAGTTAGTGTAAATGTGTGAAGGGATACAATGGGGTAACTGGCTTGTTGCTCATCATTGTTTCATTGAGCAGATACTTCTGAAGGGAATTCAGTTGGTTGTCTTCTTGTGCATAAAGTTAGTGTAAATGTGTGAAGGGATACAATGGGGTAACTGGCTTGTTGCTCATCATTGTTTCATTGAGCAGATACTTCTGAAGGGAATTCAGTTGGTTGTCTTCTTGTGCATAAAGTTAGTGTAAATGTGTGAAGGGATACAATGGGGTAACTGGCTGGTTGCTCATCATTGTTTCATTGAGCAGATACTTCTGAAGGGAATTCAGTTGGTTGTCTTCTTGTGCATAAAGTTAGTGTAAATGTGTGAAGGGATACAATGGGGTAACTGGCTGCTCATCATTGTTTCATTGAGCAGATACTTCTGAAGGGAATTCAGTTGGTTGTCTTCTTGTGCATAAAGTTAGTGTAAATGTGTGAAGGGATACAATGGGGTAACTGGCTGCTCAGTCATTGTTTCATTGAGCAGATACTTCTGAAGGGAATTCAGTTGGTTGTCTTCTTGTGCATAAAGTTAGTGTAAATGTGTGAAGGGATACAATTGGGTAACTGGCTTGTTGCTCATCATTGTTTCATTGAGCAGATACTTCTGAAGGGAATTCATTTGGTTGTCTTCTTGTGCATAAAGTTAGTGTAAATGTGTGAAGGGATACAATGGGGTAACTGGCTGGCTGCTCATCATTGTTTCACTGAGCAGATACTTCTGAAGGGAATTCAGTTGGTTGTCTTCTTGTGCATAAAGTTAGTGTAAATGTGTGAAGGGATACAATGGGGTAACTGGCTACTCATCATTGTTTCATTGAGCAGATACTTCTGAAGGGAATTCAGTTGGTTGTCTTCTTGTGCATAAAGTTAGTGTAAATGTGTGAAGGGATACAATGGGGTAACTGGCTACTCATCATTGTTTCACTGAACAGATACTTCTGAAGGGAATTCAGTTGGTTGTCTTCTTGTGCATAAAGTTAGTGTAAATGTGTGAAGGGATACAATGGGGTAACTGGCTACTCATCATTGTTTCACTGAGCAGATACTTCTGAAGGGAATTCAGTTGGTTGTCTTCTTGTGCATAAAGTTAGTGTAAATGTGTGAAGGGATACAATGGGGTAACTGGCTGGCTGCTCATCATTGTTTCATTGAGCAGATACTTCTGAAGGGAATTCATTTGGTTGTCTTCTTGTGCATAAAGTTAGTGTAAATGTGTGAAGGGATACAATGGGGTAACTGGCTGCTCATCATTGTTTCATTGAGCAGATACTTCTGAAGGGAATTCAGTTGGTTGTCTTCTTGTGCATAAAGTTAGTGTAAATGTGTGAAGGGATACAATGGGGTAACTGGCTGCTCATCATTGTTTCATTGAGCAGATACTTCTGAAGGGAATTCAGTTGGTTGTCTTCTTGTGCATAAAGTTAGTGTAAATGTGTGAAGGGATACAATTGGGTAACTGGCTTGTTGCTCATCATTGTTTTATTGAGCAGATACTTCTGAAGGGAATTCAGTTGGTTGTCTTCTTGTGCATAAAGTTAGTGTAAATGTGTGAAGGGATACAATGGGGTAACTGGCTGGCTGCTCATCATTGTTTCATTGAGCAGATACTTCTGAAGGGAATTCATTTGGTTGTCTTCTTGTGCATAAAGTTAGTGTAAATGTGTGAAGGGATACAATGGGGTAACTGGCTGGCTGCTCATCATTGTTTCATTGAGCAGATACTTCTGAAGGGAATTCAGTTGGTTGTCTTCTTGTGCATAAAGTTAGTGCAAATGTGTGAAGGGATACAATGGGGTAACTGGCTGCTCATCATTGTTTCATTGAGCAGATACTTCTGAAGGGAATTCAGTTGGTTGTCTTCTTGTGCATAAAGTTAGTGTAAATGTGTGAAGGGATACAATGGGGTAACTGGCTGCTCATCATTGTTTCATTGAGCAGATACTTCTGAAGGGAATTCATTTGGTTGTCTTCTTGTGCATAAAGTTAGTGTAAATGTGTGAAGGGATACAATGGGGTAACTGGCTGCTCATCATTGTTTCATTGAGCAGATACTTCTGAAGGGAATTCAGTTGGTTGTCTTCTTGTGCATAAAGTTAGTGTAAATGTGTGAAGGGATACAATGGGGTAACTGGCTGCTCATCATTGTTTCACTGAGCAGATACTTCTGAAGGGAATTCAGTTGGTTGTCTTCTTGTGCATAAAGTTAGTTGTAAATGTGTGAAGGGATACAATGGGGTAACTGGCTGCTCATCATTGTTTCACTGAGCAGATACTTCTGAAGGGAATTCAGTTGGTTGTCTTCTTGTGCATAAAGTTAGTGTAAATGTGTGAAGGGATACAATGGGGTAACTGGCTTGTTGCTCATCATTGTTTCATTGAGCAGATACTTCTGAAGGGAATTCATTTGGTTGTCTTCTTGTGCATAAAGTTAGTGTAAATGTGTGAAGGGATACAATGGGGTAACTGGCTGGTTGCTCATCATTGTTTCATTGAGCAGATACTTCTGAAGGGAATTCAGTTGGTTGTCTTCTTGTGCATAAAGTTAGTGTAAATGTGTGAAGGGATACAATGGGGTAACTGGCTTGTTGCTCATCATTGTTTCACTGAGCAGATACTTCTGAAGGGAATTCAGTTGGTTGTCTTCTTGTGCATAAAGTTAGTGTAAATGTGTGAAGGGATACAATGGGGTAACTGGCTGCTCATCATTGTTTCATTGAGCAGATACTTCTGAA